>OX596209.1:2239588-2424699 GCA_951394215.1 Glyphodes perspectalis | reverse complement strand
ATTAACCCTTCTATTATTTTGACAGTAACCATGATTACAACTACTGTTAGCACTTAGTAATCATTGGGGTGCTTACGTAATACTTGAACGGCCCCTCACACGCTTATAAGGTAAAGAGACTGCGGATAGTCGGTATGCAGTACAGTGGCTAAGCCTGTAAAGTATCTAAAACAAAGGCTCCTTCCAAAGAGTTGAGGTATTTAGTTGGGTTGATGAACCAACCCAAAAAAACTGTTATATTTGCATCAACTATCTCATACTTAATTACTGAGGCATCGCCGCTATCTTAGTCTACCACTAGGTGTATTCACACATGCCAGAAATGTTAGGTCTATTAAAGATTTAGGAATAATTTAATATTTAAAACATAATTGTTTTCTGCCTGAAATCATCAATTCGAACAAGACATGATACTTACAAGTAATTTATGTATAAAAGGATATAGTTTCATTATATCAAGACAACTAGTATCAGACGCTCATTAAGAAACTCTTCGTTATATATATCTGATTTTTTAAATAAATCCTCTTACTCTCAACCCGCGATGAAAATGTTAATTATTTTTATAGAATTATGGATGATTAATAATTAATTATTCTAGATTATTATTGATTTAATTCGGCATGAGTGTGAATTAAGTGTATTGACCATTGATTCGTATTAACTTTTGATTCCTTTGTTAAGTTTTAATTTATGTCTTCAATACATAGATGCGCTATTAAGAAATCTATCAATCACCCTATAAATGTATACACTCCTCTTGTTAAGCGTTAATAGATCAATCACTTATTATTTTTCACGAAACTTCTCGTTACGATAAATAAATAATTCGTAAGCCGATGAACATGAAAAATGTCAATGAATAAATGTGTCACATCAAAAGTCAAACCAGGTCCAGTTAACATACACCTGTTACATAAGGAAAATAAGTGTTACAGTATAGTAGAGAGCCAGACATACTCATGTCTTCAATTCACATTATAAGATCATCAGAACAAAAGTGTGCGTGCTAATATAGAACTTATGATCGTGAATTGAAGGTATGTAATCGTTCGCTCTACAAGCATGATAACTATGTGAATACTACTGCTTTTGATGGGTAATGGGAAGCGATTTTGATCTCTATTGAAGCGTGAGAAATGTTTCAGTATGGCTCTTGCTAAATCTACACTAATAGCCATTTTAGACCTGTGATGTTCATGTTTTGTGAATGAAATGAATGGTTAATAAAGTAAACACACTATTGTAAACATAACTGAATATTCGTTAGAATTGTAAGTGATATTTTAAAATCAATAATAATTAAAATAAATTAGCATTCGTTTACATGTTAATGGCGAAACGAAACTGTTACGAATGAAGTAAGAATATATGAAATATGAATAGAATATGACTTTTATCATACATATATAATAAATGTTAAATTAATATTATTCATATGTTGATTTAATTTGATAAAATATAAAAGTTGCATTATTGTGCAAAGTAATATCACCCTTTACTAAACTTCCCATATAATATCTACAAAATGATTATAAAAATCAGTAATAAATATACAAAGCCAATATTTGTCTATATCTCTCTGAAACCTAGGCACTATTCTTAGGATTCCTAAGTTTCCAAGATCAATATTTTCACAACCGTCCTACCTTTAGTGACTTAGTGACACATCGCAATGACTCAGAAACGCCAATGTCAACTGATACTTGTACACAAATAAATATCGACTGAACGTTAAAGTCTAATATTAAATATAGTCCAACACCGCGTAACTAGCACATGATCATAAAGCCTAATATTCAATGTTATTTCAGTCAAAGTTAGACCTTATGATCAAGTGGTGGTTACGCGATATTACGCTATCCCCGATGATTCGCGATCTGCCACTATGACGTCATTAGCTATAGCTTACATTACTAGCACATGTTTCAAGGACTGTGCACGCTTGTTCGATTCAAATAATAAATGCCTATATTAAAACGTCATATTGAAATCAATACTGAGAATGTTTACTTCCTCTATTGAATCTCTTTAATGGTTCTAGCGGACCGATCAATTTAAACTTAATGCAGGTTTAACAGTATATTTTATAACGTGGTAAAATATAAGCTTATTTGTCGAACAAGCGTCCCAATCCGCCTTGCCACTTGGGGGTTACTCTTGAAATCCATTTAACCAATAATTTAGTCTTTAAATATAAGATTGTGTCTGTGATTAACAATTTTTTTTTTATATTTCGAATTTTCGTATGTACCTATAATTAAAATGTATCTACATTTACGGTATATTAAAGACACACTACAGTTTACTTGGACATTGTTGTCGTAAGTCCACTTTGAAATAAATGACTCACTAAAGCGCGCGTGAAAGAACACATATTTGAAACACAATCGTTTATGGTCAACAGGGCAAAGTGTGTGATATTTTACATAAAATATACTAACCACAAAAAAAAAATCCATTTTCATTTTGTAATTCCTAACGGCTTCCGTTTCAATTATTAACTTTTGAACGGATTCCATTTTCCAATACCGAACGGATCCCGTTTCCATTTTCAAATGCCGAACGGATTTTATTTCTATTCTCAACTTCCGAACGGATTCCATTTTCAAATTCCGAACCACTACCATTATCAAATAACGAACAGACTCCACCGAGCAACCCCCGTCGCGCAGGCATGACAGCGCAAGCGTCTGGCTCTCACCTTGTTGTAGTGCGCGTGCGCGCCGGCCGCCCGGTGCGCGGTGCCGTTGTCCGCCGTGTACGTCTTTACCTGGTGCTGCGTGTCGGTCGCTATGGTCGAGATGGCCGACGCCGAGTGCGGCCCGCCGAGCGCCTCGCGACGCTTCTTGCCGCCTTTGTAGATGTACTTCCCTGGCCGGACTAGGCTGGAATCAAGCGGTGTGGCGATGAATGTTTGTTCGTGGTTTTATAGATGGTAACTGACTCAGTTGATCCTTAAGCAATGATAGTTGAATCGCCCTTAAGAGTATTTTATCACAGTTTGGGATATAAGGCTTGGTATATGTAAGGATTGTGCCATATGGCGTTCGGTTCTCTATGCCTACCCCGCTAGGGAAGTGGCGTGAAGTTTGGTTAGTTAGTTAAATAAATATCTTTATTCTTCTATATCGTTTGGTTAGTTAGTTAATAATATCCCTTTTATTGTAAATAATCATATTATGTCATCTCCCGCAGTCATTGATTGTATGATTTGGTTTAAAACATTTAAAAGAAAAGTGTATATTACTCATGTATATTCTGACGCTGAAAAGAGTAACTACCGAGTTTCTTGCCGGTTTCTTCTCGGTAGAATCAGCATTCCGAACCGGTGGTAGATTCACATTGCTCTAAGGATTTTGTAAAATTGACGATTTATAAGTGCTTTTTTGTAAGGCCTACATGAATAAAGAAGTTTTGAATTTGAATTTGAAAAAAAAAAAAAAATAAATTCTTCAGACTGGCACACCAATTCCCTAGTCCCAAACTAAGCTTATAAGCTTGTGCTATGGATACTAGGTGAACAGATAGACATACTTAAATACGTTTATAAACATTCATGACTCGAGTACAAATATCCATGTTCATCACACGAAATATTTGCCACAAGCGGGATTCGAACCCGCGACCCTTGGTTTCGTGGCCAGGGTCTCTGACCACTCGACCAACGGGCCAGTAGTTTTTATATAAAGGGCTTTAATCTCAACCTGTGAGGTAAGCCCCTAAGGGGGTTCGATGGCCAAGGCAAAAGAGGGGCAATCTTTACATTGGCTTATTTCCTTCTACATTTATACCTATTGAATTTCAAATTGCGGACGGAACTGAAGAACATTTTTATACTAAACTTTTAGAGGTCATAAGTTGTATTTAGCTAAAATATATTTTAAGTCAATAATTTATACGGTAGGTCCGTTTTTAAGAACCAATTTATATTAATACATAATTTTCTAGTACATATCAACCTGACCTATCACATGTCTGAATATAATATAAAACTATGTAAACATACTTCTCCTGATATCCGTTCAGAAGGGGCATCTTCAAGCGTCGCTTCATACCTTGAGAGCCGATGTGGCTCATCAGCTGCGACCAATCGTCCTGCAGCGGTGGCGTTTATGTTCTAAACTATCTTCTCAATTTCTATTTAACTTTACTACATACTAACTAATTAGTTGATAGCCAACACTATGTTCTTACGATTTTGTGACTTTAGACCGTATTTTTTAAACAACAAGGTATATATAAGCTCGCATTGTATTATTTATGTTGACCAGTAATTTGGTCTTACACGTGACGATAAGCCACGCCCCCCGCTACCGTTCTTGAGTGACATTATTACAGAATACATATCACGTTGATATAAAAATGAGGCCGAATATTCATTTATTATTCTATATTATATACCTTTTGAAAGTTTTGACATAAAGTACTAAATCAAAACTTTTATTTCCACTCAATATACCACTTAGTATGTATTCCAAACGTAATACTAAAACCGAGCTACATAAACATTTGTTGTGTTGTAGGATTTCGAATTCTATTGCAATCAAAATAACGTTTATATTATGATGCATTTATACAAAAATCGGCCTTCTTGTACATCTATTTCATTGCAGGATTTGGAACCCTATCACAATCAGAATAACGTACATACATATTGCAATGAACCATTTACAACTTACCTAGGATACTGCGGGCCGAACTGCGTATAACAGCAGTTGTACCAACAGCCCTTCGAGAAGGGGTTGAACCCGCCGGTGAACTTGCCCGTCACCTGCTCGTTGGTGGTGCGGCCCCGCGACACCAGGACCATGTGGAACCCCGTCAGCCCGAAGATTGGGATCGCGAGTAGTGCGATTATGCCCATTATTACCATTCTGGGTAGGAGTTAAGGGTGATAAGGCGGGTTTTAACGTACGATTAAACTAAACAAGTATAATACAAGGTAATAAAGTTATGATAAGATAATTTTTTTCAGGTTATTGCTCGGGAAATGCTTCACCGTCCACCATGTTGAGGGCAGTATTATGATATGATAGTAGGGTACTGTGACTCTATCTCAGATGACGTATAATATATGATTTTTATTCTAACTAAAACCTCACTTGTTGGTGAGGCTACATAATACTACCGATCTCCCCAAATCTTTGATTACAACGCAAGTAAAACCCTCCGAAGAGGTTTATTTAACGAGTTGTTTTTTTTTTATGCTACTAAAGGAGGTTAACAATCATACGGCCTACTTAATTGCTAGCAGTCAGTGTCGCCTATGGAAATTTGTAATACCAGAACACCATTACAGGAGGTGAAACACCGAAACCCACACACGGAACATAGCAGTACAGTTTAAAATTGCTACTTTACGTCAATATTCTTTAATATTTTGGCAGTATTAAAGGTTTGAAAGTCATAATTAAAACTAATAACCAGAAATAAACTTTCCAAAAAAGGATACGACACAATAGGCGCAACTTGCGTCAGAGTCTTGTTGTTGTTCATAATGTAGTAGAGGCTGAGCCCGAATATGCTCAGCATGTGTATGGAGAGGGATATGAGGAAGAAGAAGAAGAATCTGTAGTTCCGCCGCCCGATGCAGTTGTTCACCCACGGGCAGTGGTGGTCGAACGTCTGGAACGGACAATAGGGGCGATCAGAAAAAACCTTGGGTGGAAATTGTGATATGGAATATTTGAAACCTTAGAGTATACTCTATCATCACTTTTAGAACACTAGTACTGACACAGTATTTTCACTGACCTTTGCGGTTATAAATACTACCTGTGAAAGTAATAAATAATTTAAAAAAACTTTCTGAAGAAAACCCTACGCTGTTGTTGGATGATTGAATCCAAAGCATAAGGCCCGTACCAAATACTTTCCAAAAAATCGTTCTCACATGCCATATTGTGTGTAATTGCAATTTAAATTGCAGTTTAGTTTTTGATCTAGAATTGAACATTATATAAAACTTATGTTCACCACTGTCACGTTTGGCTCTTTCTTAACGTGCAACGTAACTTAGGGATGACCCCGAGTAGAAGTGGAATCAAAACTCACAGGATCTGCACACCAAACACAAGCTGTCGATCTTGAATCTACGTAACAACGGCGCTCTCACGTCCCCCTAACGGTAGAACGTAGTAGCGTATACGCTGGGGGGGTATATAGGCCATAGGTATACGCACAGGCGCCAGCGCCGGTGGCCGCGCCAGGCGGCACGCTGAGGCAACATCAAACACAACCCGACCTCTATGCAGTGGTTGCAGACGGAGCAGTGCGAGCAGCGCGGCGGCCGGTAGAACTTGCACGTGACGCACCATTTCATGCGCACCGTGATGCCGTTGATCTCCACGCTGCGGTACAACGGCGCTCTGAAGTCGTCCTCACGGTCCTCGTCAGGTGGAGCTGGAACAAAGATAACTCTTGATATCTCCGAGTGGTAATCGTATGCATTCATCCGATATAATAAAACGGATTTAAAATCTAATTTTAAACACAAATTGATTTATATTAACTACTTAAACTAGAAAATCCCGATTCCGAAATTGGACCTAACAACCAAAAGCTAACAATAGCGAACGACTCCGAATCTAGAAGCAAAATCAGTGGGTGACTGATGAGTAGAAATCAGCTTTTTCTAATTTAAACCAAACTGCTAAAATCAGATATCTAAAAATGGATTTCGAAATCCGAAATCGGATAAACAAACACTTACGATCAAAACCAAAAACATAATGTCTGTCTAGAAATTGAATAATTTCTGTCTAGAAAAATTACCGGGAAACTTAAAACCTTCTGACAGCCGTTGGTGCAAAGGTTTCGACTTGCGTCAAAAGCAAGGCGGCGCAGGTCTTATACTTGTTTATAAAACAGTTGTTTGAGAGGGTTTGAATGTTTGAGATGCCTGCATGGATTTCATTACCTTAATACAAGTGCATAAGATGCTAACTTTTGAAATTTGAAATTGATTATGTAGGTAGTTGATATAGTTTGATATTTATTTTATCTTCGAGATTTCATAGACACAATAAATGACTCGTGCAATCGTTGTTTGTTTTCTTAAGTCAAATAACTCTTTTTAGGATTTATTGAGTCGCTTTGGCTTATAAGTAATAAATAGTGGAGACACTTATCTCTCGCTCGTATTCATTAGTTACTTCAAACACAAACCAAATCTAAGAAGTTTCTATAACTCGACACAGTAGAATGGAGCTATAAATGAGTTTTGTTTATATTCTTAAGGGAAATTGGGAATAACAGGTTATGACGTATTCATTCGCCTCAAGCTATAATTGAATTCGAAGCCAATTCGGCAAGTTTGGGCTGGAATCCCTCAATAGACTTGGCAAATAAACGTTTGTGTGGTCAGTTAATTAGGAATTCGGATTGAATTCTCATCTGAATGGGCAATTTAGCGTAGTTTATGTGTGAATCTAAGTGTTGATATATGGTGCTGCTGTCATAATAAGTCGTACGAGCGTGTTTGTTTGTCAATGGGTAATGTAGCTAGTCGCTGATAATTTTTATTTGCCGTCGCACCGTACTAAACTTTGATCAACAACAACACATTCAGCCTTATCGTCAAAAAATTAGTTTACTTGGTTTAAGAACAGCTAAACAATTTAAAATTATGTCACTATGAATCTAGTTTAATAATAGTGATATAAATTGCAAAATTTTTGGTTATTATTCAGAACAAGTTGCTAACTAAATAAGAAATAAAAATATATATAATGACAAGCTCGATGGCGGATTCGGTAGTGACCCTGCCCCATGCGCCAAGAGTTATGGGTTCGATCCCCACCCAGAACAAACATTCGTATGATAATAACTTGTGAAAATAGAAGTATATATTTGTAGTACAACTGTTGATTCTGATATCCGTAACACAATTGCTTAAGCTACTTACCTCGGAGTCAGATCAATGTATGTGATGTAGTCGGATATTTAATTTATATTTATATATTTCCACGAATTGTGAGAAAGTTTGTTTAGCTACTCCATCCTTAGTTGATTTCCAAAGCAACTAATACCATTACACTTGTCATAAGGAAAATAAGGAATAACAGGAGTGAATATATAAAGGAAATATAACTACTTATTCGGAAGGGTAAGCCACTCCGTCCATGTTTCGGTATACGTTAACTATGGTAAATTTCTATAAGTTCAAATATAATGAACTAGAAAAATGTATTCGTCCCTAAGAATATAATTTAAATTTCGCTTTATGGTTCCTACATACAAAAGTTCTTATTATTACGAGCGTTTCAAAACTAATTTATCCGTGTAGCGATAGTCTGCAATTAATAATGATGTAATATGTGCTGCATTATCTACTGCCTACAAACTCCACGTATGACCCTCAGCCGAAAGGGTGACCGCAACCTCAGAACCGTGGTGGAGTTACACGAACCGAGTGATTTAGTGTAACCTCGGAAACGACTTCAAAGCATATAGAGCAGTGGTTGTTAACCTTTTAGTAATGAAGGACCACTTTAAAAAAGATGTGCCTTATCGTGGACTACTAACTGTTTGACGTGTGTTTGATGGTAATATATTATCTATAGCGTAGCTTATAGTATCTTGTCTATGTCATTGTTACTTTCAATTAATGGCTTCGCGGACAGATTTGTCTGTTTCCAGTGACCACCAGTAATGAACCACCGATGTAGGTGTATCTAGAGTGAGTGGTTCTCAACCGGTGTTCTGCAGGCCATCGGTGTTGTACAAGGCCTACCATTTGATCCGCGAAAGACAAATAGTTTTTATTAGTTTAAAGTTAGTTCCGTATCGACAAAATTTTTCAAACATGTAGTTCCTGCTAACGATAATGAAATGGACCTGGGTTAAGAAGCACAAAAAGGTTGGGAACTACTGATGCAGAAGTACTCATTTCAGGGTAAGACTTCTACAGATATGTGTAGTAATTGTGGTATGTGCGGATGAGTAGTTGATCTGTCTGTGAGGTCTTAAATCGGAAGCTAGTGCAACTGTCGCCACTTTGAACGCGGTATACAAGGGATACTGGTATAATTACTATTGTTTGCCGACAAAAAGTAAGTTGACCGAATTAGTTATTGGTAAAGCGTCGAAAATCAGAACAGTCCAGCTACGCTTTTAGCCTCTACCCCGATGGCAAATAGTTTCAAAGTGTTTTGGTCACACTAAACAGTTTGCACAATAACGAACACGTACAAATGAAATAGAAGAAACTATTGTCCAATTTCGAATGTAACAGTCACAAAAGATAAGGTTTATTACTCAATAATTGCACAAATTTAACTAGCCTGCCTGACATTCTAGTCTGCCTTTTCGTCAAAATGAGTTTGCAGAATAGACATTGAATTCGAGTGGTGACCAATTCCTGTTATAATGATGACAGTATATGGATGCCCTGAACATTTTCCTACATTTTCACAAAGTCCCTCTAATGGAAAATTCTGGTCCATGCAAAAAGGTCCATAGTACAAAAACGGAAAAAATGAGCCGATATAATCTAAATAGCACAAAAAACTATTTTAAGGTCTACGTTTCACCAGCATTAGCCAACTAGCAATCCTAACAACTAAAAAATTTGTGCACATAATATGATTTCAAAAATAAATCTAAACCATTTTAAAGATTCAATGTTATGCAATAATAAAACCAATTCTTACTGCGATATACCATCAACAAGACTTACACACAACTAAAAAGTGCACCAAACTTTTTTGTAGGAAAAAATCTAGAGCGCCATGTACTCATGAACCACGCTTTGTAGAAAGAGAGAAAACCAGTTAACCCTCCACTACTGAATTAGGTGCTCGGGGTCCGATGGCCTTTAATTAACAATTCCACTTCGACCCTTTTCTACTATTTTGTTTGAACCAATCGCGGCGGTAATTGGAGTTTTTCCCGTTAAAAGCTCTCGTCAACACGCTAGCTTGTTGGAAAACATAGTATAATCAAGCCACTAAAGCTCGTTGACATAGATAGATAGGAAAAGGGCAATTTGTTAGGTAATAATAATTTATTTCCCTATTTTGTCACTTAATAGCACTGACATAATGACATGACTGGCATTTATTATTTTCTGAAATATTTATTTTTGGAAATCGGGATGACGCTCTCAAGTAGATTACTTATAAACCACTTTATTTATGTCATTAATTGTCCTTAAATTTGTGTTGTTAATAACGTCCAAACACATTGACACAATGAACTCATCGTTTAGAATTGTAACAGGAAACGGAGCAAAAATGATTTCACAAAGAAACTTATTGACCTCAATTAGCACGGCAAGTAGATACAAAAAAAAAACAAATAAAATTAGTAAATTGAATTAAATTTTTATCCAACTGTTGGAATAAATTTCGACAAGCTCAATGGCGCATTCGGTAGTGACCCTGCCCCATGCGCCAAGAGTTGTGGGCTCGATCCCCATCCAGGGCAAACATTTGTATGATAATTACTTGTGTTTGTTCTGTGTCTGGGTGTTAATATTGAAAATTTAAGAATATATTTGTAATACCACTGTTGTTTCTGATATCCGTAACACAGAGCTTAAGCTGCTTACCTCGGAGTCAGATCAATGTATGTGATGTAGTGTGATATTAATTAATTATTTTTGAAATAATAATTAAATATAGAATTGAAAATTGACTGACCACCGCTCAAGATTTTATTATTGTAAAATCAGTCAGTAATAAATTTAAACCTTTACGTTTAACAAGTGAAGTATAGAAACGTCTTCATCGTAACATAAAATCGACGTCACAGCTCTAAACGCTAATTTGTGCTCGACTCAGGGTGCAACGTTTGCGCTTTACATGTAAACAAACGAAGCTCCGTCCTGGTAGCGGCAGTCATATTTGTTTAGTAGTATAAAATCGTTATACAAGTTGCACCAGGCAGCCGAGCGGTGCAATGGTTCGGACTTCGGGTCGAATGCCAGGGATTTTATCCCGGCACTGGGACAAAGAATGTTTGAAAGTATGAAATAAATTTTCAGAAAAATCCATCTATGAATTCAGTAACGACGATGCTATCACTACACAATATGACAAAGATTTATGGTTAACTTAAGTATTAAGTTTTTGACGTGTCCAATAAACATACTGGCACTGGCGCCATGGGCAACTGTAAGCCAGTATGTGACAAATGTATAATTAAATAAATAAATAATGAAGTGTTTACCTTAGTATAAGTAAGTGAGACTAATTAAGTTTACAAAATTGTATATTTGACAATTAAAAGAGTAACTATCGAGTTTCTTGCCGGTTTTCTCTCGATAGAATCTACTTTCTGAACCAGTTATAGTATTTTTTCTATTTTTTTTTTTGTATATTGACTATTTATAAGTGCTTTTTGAAGCCTATATAAAAAAAGATAGTTTAAATTTTAATATTAGTTTAAATTTAGTCTGAACACGATAATGTCAAAATGTATTGAACGGATTTGCGTACGGTTATCTTAAGCTTTACGTTTACTTTACGTTTGCGAAAGCTTTGTGCGTACATATATGCTACCTATGCAGTACCTAGGCGGAACGCTAGTCTTATATATAAACATTAATTGCTGTTCGTTAGTCTCGCTAAAACTCGAGAACGGCTGAATCGATTTGGCTGATTTTGGTTTTAAAATATTTGTCATCTTCCAGCGAAGGTTTGTATGGTAAGAAAATATGGAAACATTGCGAGGAAAGTAATAAACGAAAATCCGAAAAAGGGGCGTCACGAAGTGCGCCGAGACAGCTAGTTTTATATAAAAATCTGGCATCTGGACAACGCCAAGTACTAAGAGGTATGACACAATTCTATTCTCACAGGCAAAATGCTGAAACGATCTGTATAATGGATTGATAGCTACACCTGTCCTAGACTCCAAGCGATCGTATGTCTGCGGTCGGGCGTGGTAGGTGTGGCAAGCCACAGCGCCTATAGAAAGAAACCACTATGGTATGTAGTCAGTGACATGATAATCATCTCCGGAGAACCTTTAGTATAGTGAAATGACATTAATCTATTTGGTGATGACACAATAAGACTTATGATCAGCAGTTATTATTATCTATATTGTATATAAAAATTAACCCCTATTTGTATTATTCCTGGTCACGCTTATAACTTGAAAACGACTTAACCGATTTCGCTAATTCTTTTTTAGTTGTTTTTATTGTCAGGTGAAGGTTTCATAAGAATATGAAAGAAAAAAATAAAAAAAGTTGCGCGGAAAATTTAAAAAATATGGGTATTGAAAATCCGAGAACGGGGCGATACGAAGTGCGCCGGGTCAGCTAGCAGAATATAAACTATGAATCGTGAACTTTCTTAGCACAGGAGGGGCAGCATATAGCCTAAACCTTCCTCGTGTCTCGTCACTCCATTAATTGTGGTAAAAGTTGAGTAGTATTGAGTTTATCGTATTCATGCAGGCAGGTCCGCTGGGGGCGTTTTGCTTTATAATATCGACTTTTCCGTTCTGTGGGATTAGCAGTTAGCCTCAGATGTCAGTTTCCGTTGCGTTCACGAAAACGTGGTCGTTTTAATGGGTCTAAAAGAATCTAGACTTCTCAACAGCTATGAAGTTCTAGTACAGAGTTATGTAAGTGGCACATACATACAATATCATCACGCCCGTAATAAGTAAGTATAGTCCAAGAGCTCCTTAAACCACATTCAGCCAAAAATAAAGTCGGCTTGGGCTTGATGGAAAATTGTGAAACTCGTCGCCTATATAATCAATAGCCTAATACAGCATAGCAGCATAGTCGCTTTATTTAAACGATATGCTCGGCAAGTAACACAGTTGGCATTAGGGATTGCAATTCAGCGGCATTTTTTTCTGTATCCCGCAGAACTAAAATTGTACTGGACCCAGCTGGATTGCTTACATTTCGATCTTGCTGCAGAATTTCGATCTCTAATAGGTATTAAAATCCAGCGTCATTGGACCACCGCACGACTCTGAATCCAGCACGGCTGAATTCTGCTGTCAAACTAAACAAATTGTGCTGTCAAACTGAATTACTGAATCCAGCATTGCAATTCCTAGTTGGCACATTGTTCCCATTTAGATCCCAGACCAACATAGGACGGTGAAGGACATAAAACAAGACCAGGACCAGAAGTAGACATTTTGCTCCATTATGGAAAGGCTGGCCACTTGAAACAGTTGAAACACGTGTCGCCATCAACCGGGGCCGCGGAGACCGAACCGAATCCGATAACTTAATTAAAAGCAACCTGTCGCTAAGTAATGGGTGCCGTTAGGGTTGCCGAGCACTCGTCGAAGTAGCGCTGATAAGAGAAATTATGTTGCCAATTAAGTAACCCACCAAGAGCAGCATTTCCTTATGATTAGTTTTATTAGTTAGCTTACAATTTCTTTTTAATTACGGCAGATTTTTCAAAAGTCAGATAATAGATAAAAATCGAATGAATCACAATCCGGATCATTGTAAAATGTCATTGCCTGTTTCTCAAGTAATACGAGTATACCGTATGACATCCACAAATTGTTGACATTATCAGTTGGTTAATTATTATATGACCATTAAAAAATTAACTAAATGGTTAACTACTGAAAACCGGGCCAATTGTCTAATTTTAGTTCCTCCTTTAATTTTTCCTTTAATATTATGATATTTAAGAAAAAAAATAACTTTATTAGTCTAACAAGCAGCGCCCAGCGTTTTCACCCGCATAGTTCCCGTTCCTGTAGGAATATGGGGATAAAATATAGCCTTATGTTACTTACGGATAATGTAGCTTTCTAATGGTGAAAGATTTTTTTAAATCAGCACAGTAGTTTTTGATTTTATTCATTACAAACATACGAAAACACAAATCATTCCTTTTTATAATATTAGTATAGATTTTAGAGATTGTTACCATGTCCAACGAGTGATTGTTTCAAAATTGTTAAAAACTATTGTTCTGTGAAAATTATGTGTAGTTTTCTTTCACTGCCGAGGTAGTGGTTTATAAATTCACGCGAAGAGTATAAAAGCCCAGAGTGTCGAGTTTCAAAAACCTCTCAAGTGAGACGCAGGTCGTTACTTACCCATTGGACTACCGCACTATCAGCTGTTTACAATCAAGACAAATTTAGTTAACAAAATACAAAATTTTGTATATTTTCATTCAACTGCCAATCATTATGCATGCATAATGATTGGCAGTTGAATTTTTGAGTTAGGTCACTTAACTACTAAGCATGCGAATGTCAATATTTAGGTCCAGGAATAATTTAATTTCAAATGCAAACACATTATTCGGGCGACCCTAGTTTCAGGCCCAAATGTCAAAAGTTCTTTGGTGGAAATCCGACTCTATCACTCAGCGACCAGGGTGTATATTAATTGGGTAAGTTTTGTGACTTGCTTGAGTTTCGTCAAAGTATCGAAGTGACTGACTTATTAATTACATCACGTAACGTGGTTTGTTAAATGGGTTATTAGTGTTAGTCCTATTAGGGTGCTTAAGTAGGTATTAGTAAGTAATAGAAGAGTTTATTAGTCTTAAAAGTATCATGTAGGTATTGTCTGTACTATTAGGACTACAGATATTATCGCCATAGTACTGTGCGATACATGAAGCGGTGGTAGCTCAATAGTAAGGACACAGCTCATGTCCGAGAGGTGCGGCTTCAGACCCGGGCATGACCCACTGAATTTTGATGATAAAAAATCTTGATAAGACCTCCACATTTAAACAACTATGGATGTGAACAATGAAGTTTCACACAAAACATATACTTATAATAAAGGTGCAACCAAACATCTATTTATAAATCATCATCTTCCTAGCGTTATGTCCCGTGTTTAGACTGGGTCAGCTTAGTTAGACCATGATCCAGGATTTAGCGAGTCTGGTAATTACATTGAAACGACTGCCGATCTGACCTTCGTAACCCTAAGATTGGGGAACCAGACAATTTTTGATCATGGTTACAAATCCAAAATTGTTAGAATTTGCAGGTTTCATCACTATGTTTTCCTTCACCGTCGAGCTAGTGGTATTTAAAAAATCCAGAGGTAAGTGCCCGGGTTTGAACCCGCACTCCTCGGGTAAGAGGAGCGTGTCCTTACCATTGAACGAAACCCAAGGGTATTAACATTTTTCAATTGATTATTTTTGTTATTACGTTTAATTTTTCAGACAAAATATTTTAACAATATCACGTAAAACAGCTTAACATGAAATATGTCACATGTCACCACCTAATGTATTTTTTTTTATGTGTTAGTTTACAAACATAGCACAACTAAAGGCTGTTTGATAAAAAAAAAAACTTATTTTCATTTTGGTTGTTCTTCTTGGTATAAAATTTGTTAAAACAATTATTTAACTGTTTTCCACTTGACTGCCTAGTACATAACGTGATTACAAACATAGTATCGCGACAGTTGGTTGAGCATTATAGCAGATTAACGTTTAAACCGGGCTTTAGGTATTTCAAGCCTTGAACAGGGGAACACTCCTCTTTATAGACTAATCCTAATAGAAGCGACTACATAACCCGACATATTCTTGTGTAATAAACCTTCAATTTCACAACACGCGATAAGAACTCAATTGGTAAAATGTTGCGACAATAAAATAAATCACCGTAAGACGTGTCCCAATAGTCCCAATTCATAGCTAGGGAACGAAAACTGCTCGTATACATACGTACATAACACCACCCCGTAATCCCCGAAGCAAGGACCTTAAACCAGATTCAGCCAAAAATAATACTGGCCTGGTTTAAATGGAAAATAGTGAAAAAGTAGTGACAAGTGGCTAGCTCGTCGCCTAGGGGCCGTCCATTAATCACGTGAGGTATAGGGGGAGGGGGGATCCGTAAAAAAATACCAAATATCACAAGAGGGGAGGGGGGTTGAAGAATATATCACGTGTACTTATTTCGAAACCGAAATAAATATATTTTTACGATCTTGCAAATTTGCGTTAACTGATAACCTTATTTTTAATGAAGAACTACTACTTACTAAGAAAAATGTCAACAATCATGTTAATTCCTGTCCTGCCAATAATCCAAGAAATACAACTTAGTTATCCTTACGCGAAGGTCGAGACAATTTCTCTGCGTGATGCGAAACCTACCTACAATAAAAACATACCTACTTAGTATGTACAAATAAAATACACGTGATCTTAGCTGGGGGAGGCGGGGGTAGTACAAAACCTCACCTCACCACATATAACCAGAGGGGAGGGGGCTAAAAAGTTGCTAAAAAACATCACGTGATTAATGGACGGCCCCCTACACAATCACTTACCCAAAACCTACCATTAATCGCCTTTTACGACATGCTGGGCAAGGAACACAGTTGGCACATTCTTTTTAAGTCCCAGACCAACTAGACTCGTATAGAGGCTTTGTAAAATATTGAATACATATTATGAGGTTGTATTTGATATAATAATAAACACATTATTATATATTTGATGATTTTTGTTTACTACATAAAAGCTTCACCCGGCCAAGATGCAAAATCCTGTAACATTGCATGCCTTTCAGCAAGATAACACATAGTTGTTGAAGTAAATATCACATCCTTTACACATGTTTGTATCTATTTTGTATAATGCACATGTTTATAGACATACATTATTAGCACAATGCACGTGTTTCTACACTGCCATCACGTTTACACTGTGCGTTTCATATATACCACTCATGCACATTGATACGCGCTGTGATATATGTGATTGTGAACATTGTAATCCGGACATTATTTATAAGTATCGGTCTTTTATCTGTGGTCGGATTTAGATTGCACCCTTTTCGATTTTCGTTTTTATTTACAAAATGAGCTGATATCAAATCTATATGTTATTTAGTTCATATATCGGTTAATCGAGCGAGGTTTAGGTAGTAAAATTGCAATGTTGTTAATGGTTCGCATTTTCAAAGTGTCATCTGAGTCTTAAAAGTTGTATAAGTATTTAGCAGAGGCTAATGCGGTACCAAAATATTAATGTTTAGTTTTAAATTCCGTTGTCTGGTTTATGGTCAAGGAATATTTTGAGAACATGACAAGGTACTTTCGAAAGCAAGCATATAAGCCGAGATATTTTTAATTCCTGCTAAAACATAAAACTAAGCAAAGGGTTACGCGGTTGTGTGCGTGATTATTAACAATACTTACAGTAAGCCAGACTCAGTCGGAATTGATTCGCCCTTGACCTTCGATGTCAACAGTTTTTCCATTTGTAACTACAACCTCACCATTTTTATGACCCAAAGGCATCAGAAAGTTACGCGGGTACTGGGGGCAACCAGTGGATAATATTGAATGTGACAAGGGATCGGTCGACGAAGCTTTACTATATAATAAAGCCCGTTGTCAACCTTCGGGTACTAAACCCTAAAAACATAGTGTGACTTCCAAACTTCCGAATAAACCATTCGTTCTATCTGTGGCAGATTGGTGAGAGGGAACTTTGAATGAAACTGTCAGTAATTTAGGTACAGTACAGTGCTATTAAAGAAGGATATAGATAGAGAAACTTTAACTTTTGAAAGTAAGAGACCTCCATAGAGGATTAGTAGCGGAACCAAGGATCTAAAAATCAGGTACTCGCTGAAAACCAGTGACATGATCTGCCTGACCGTCAGGTAGCTCACGACTTCAGCAAAGCGGGCGCACCGCTTTGCTGTCGTCTCGGGAACTACCTGACTTTGGCACACTTCTTTGTTGAATTCTCATGTTTTCTGTCTCCTTCTTGTTGCTTTCATTGTGTCAAATAAAGTAATTCTACTCTATTCAATTTTAAAGTGGGATCCAAAAAGTTAAGTTCAACGAAAGTGCAATGGCGGTTAGCTAATCTAGAACTAGATCTTTATCTAGCATCTCCAATGAACATCGGCTCCCTAATAGGCGTGACGTGATCACTTACTTTCAGGCGGGACTGTGTCAATGCCGAAGTGATGTAATCATAGCGAATAATGGTTTCAAGACATTAAAATTGCGAATATAGCGTTCACCATGTTACTAATGAATAACTGGACTATAAATACCATTTTTTGATACGGCTCTGGTCAAGATACGCTTTGATCACGATCCTTAGTTCCTTACTACATAACGTTGTTAGTAAAAAAGCGTACAACAGGCCTATTGGTACCGTAGCCTATAGGCGCATGCAACACAAAGGGTCGACAGAAGCTCAGTGTTCGAGCCTCATGTATCCTCAGTTACTGAACGAAACACAGCACTTATGTGGTATTACACCAATTTATCTGAATTTCCAGTTATTTTTTAACCGCCGAGCAAATTATATGCTTTACGCCAGTAGATTGATTAGTAGATTGACTGGCTCGACAGCGCATTTGGTAGTGACCCTGCCCTATGCGCCAAGAGTTGTGAGTTCGATCCCTACCCAGGACAAATATTCGTGTGATAAATACTTGTGTTTGTTCTGTGTCTGGGTGTTAATATCTTATATTTAAGTATATATTTGTAATACCACTGTTGAATCGGATATCCGTAACACAAGTGCTTAAGCTACTTAGCTCGGAGTCAGATCAATGTATGTGAAGTTGTGGGATATTATTATTTTTTATTATATTATTTAGTGCTCCGGTTAATCAATCCAAAAATAACACAACCTCTGGGAGGTCCTAAAACACCCTACCTTAATTAAAACTAACAGCTATAAAAAGTCGTTTGCCCACGACCTTAAGAATAATGTGTATACTTAAGAACCTAGAAATAGCCACCAAGCAACGCCGAATCAGTAACTCTAATTACACTAATCCAGATTAAGATACCGAGACCTATATATTTCCAGAGTGTCCCATTTGTGAGGTAATGAGGACCTCTATATGTTAGCTTCGTATTCCCTAATCAAGTTAGATTTACATCTCTAAATATTTTCAACACTGTGCTGTGTTGCGGTAATTCAGTTCAGTGGGCTGGTTAACTCAATTCTTCTAAGTGTTGCCGAAATGAATCGAGTTTGAAAAGTGCCACTTCAATTTTCCTGCGCCATCGGGTAATTTTAACTTCGTCAGATCTGACCTTCATGGTGCCGCATTGAGAGCAGTGGTACATCACATACATTGATCTGACTTCGAGGTAAGTAGCTTAAGCACTTGTGTTATGGATATCAGAATCAACAGTGGTATTACAAATATATACAAAAATTTTCAATATTAACACCCAGACACAGAACAAACAAAAGTATTAATCACACGAACGTTTGTCCTGGGTGGGGATCGAACCCACAACTCTAAGCGCATGGGGCAGGGTCACTACCGAATGAGCCCTCGAGCTTAAACAGACAATTTATTGCAATGTGTAGTAGATAATGAGCGGTGGTAGCTCATTATCTGGGTCTGGTTCCCCTATCTATGGGTTACGAAGGTCAGATCGGCAGTCGCTTCAATGTAATTACCAGACTCGCTAAATCCTAGATCATGGTCTAAGCGGACCCTTTTCGAGAGAAAAAGAGACAGCGAATGAAGTACCTATATGTCAATGTTTTTGCGAGTAAGAGGCCTTAGCGTCCCGGTCTATTCTACGTCGCAGTGAAATTTGTGCATTTATGAATTAAAACTTGGATTATAATCGAGAATATTAAATGTGCAATTGAGCTGACTTGTTCTGTACGTGATTGTGAGGTTACACGACGGAATAATTCGAATAAATACACTTTTCAGAGGTAAATACGATTTTATTATTAGATTTTTTCAAACCATATTTTGTCAAATTTTTGCTAGTAATCAGCTTAGAAAAATATGTTTACAATAGTATATTTATTATATTAGATCTTTCTAAGTTTACATCGTGATTATAAACAGAATTGGGGAAAATATTGTGTAAAATAGTAAATAGTTTGGTTACGCTAGTGCTTGACAAAGCGGTGACGTCACGAGTATCGATAAAAACTTAATCGTCTTTTAGCGACATCATGACACGAAGACAAAGTTATTAAGCCAAGTTATGTTGAATTATAATTATATTCACATTGGGAACTCAGTATCTACGTCAATTTGGTAATAAAGTAACTGATAATTTTTCTAGGTTTCCAAGCAACCCAGCATTGTGTAAAAAGTGGATCCGGACTATAGACAGACCAGATTGGACTCCCAGTAAGAGCTTCACTATCTGCAGCAAACATTTTGACGGCAAATGACGACAACAAAAAATTTGTTGCACTACATATTATTTTTAAATAACTAAATGTCACCAAATTATAAGTTGCTAATATAATATTTGTTTCATTTCATTCCATCAGTCAAAACAAAAGTCATGTCTTTTTGTCTTATATGTATAAATCATAGATCATATTTCTATTTTTTTTATTTTTATTAATAAAATATACATACCCTCGTATATTCTATTATATACATATATATAATAGAATATACGAGGAATACATTTTACCATCTCATTGTTTATAGAACTGCTTAGAATGCGATTTCTTACCGACTAATTTCTGTTTACCTAATATAAACAACTACTGATTTCATCAATGCCATAAATAATTAATCAAAAGTATAAGAAAGGGTTTTAAATACCTATACTATTAGTAGGTATACAACTGAATCAGTCGATAATGTAAAAGTGCGTCTCTGACAACACTATTTTTAACCCACACATAGACGTCAACCAACACATGTTTAAATTTATTTTGGTCATGTCTCCGAGCCGTCATTGTGTATCTTGTACATCCTAAATCTATGGTCTCAACACGGGACATGACGCTAGGAAGATGATGTAGTAGATAATGAAGACGAAATAATACCAAAAATTATTTTTTGTCATATCGGGGTCAGTTTTCTTAGCCTATCAATACTTTTGTTGTAAACCAGTTACAAGATAAACATGGATAAGCCAATACCCACGGGACATAAAAAGGAAATAAACCTATATTTAGCAGTACGAAATGTTTTGTACCCGCAATATAATAGCAACGTCCCCATCAGGGGCATTAGTAAGCATCGTTAGTAGATTTTGTTCCTTTCTCGTACTTCTCAAGTCTTCATTCCAGGGCTGTCAAACAATAGAAAGCGGGCCGTCCGTATAAATTTTTAAAATTCTCATCTACTGGGTCGCTGGGTAATCGTAGCGGAATGGTGGAATCATTTTGAAAACATACTACGTATGTAATGGGCAAGTTTGGATTAGTAAACGCGTATGCATAGGTGAGTAGCCTATATCATGCGTTCATTTATACACTAATTTCTAATATGCATCTTTCAGATAATAATTTGTGCCATCGAACCAGTCAATATAACAATATCTATGATATATAATTTTTTTAAAAAGACGTTGACGTTGAGTATATCGTGAATGGATCACAATGCACTTGACATAATGTACAATGCAGTAATATGATAACAATCTTAAATATTAAAATTTTTAAATATTCTCTAAAATAAAATTTTACTTCAACCAAAAATAACCCATAATACAAATATTCAATAGTTATACTATTCTATGCAAGAATCACGTCAAATATTTCTATTCAATTTCTACGATTCTGACAGCTGTTGATAGTATTTCAACAGGTTTGACAAGCAACATCCATTGTTATTGTTGCCGCAAAAACATAACGCTCGTGTACACACGGTGTCTTTTGTACGTGATGTCAACGCCCATTCGCAGAACAGGCGCTGCCTGCCGAGATAAATACGAAATTGTAGATAGAATATCTGCTTCAATACCGATTATATTATACACCACTACTTTTTAATTAGTACAAAAAATTTAAGGGCCCATTGGGGGCGGCCTGTATGTTATATAAGAAGAGAAATTATTTTATAATATTCATAAACAGCAAAGTTATTAGCGTTTATCTATATCCCAAATTGTCGCTCAATTTATGGACGTAATTTGTAGAGCCCATTCATAAAAATGCATATCAAGCTGTCTCGCTCTCGCGGTCGCTTTCAGTCGCACCTCCGCCCCCCTTGCCCCGTGCTGTAGATACATAGCTATAGGTACCTACCTACATAAAAGTTTTCGCTACAACTTTAAACTACAATAAATCTTTACTATGGTTTTCTTACCAGCGCAACTCAGACAGAAGGTAAAATAATAAGCATTCGAAAAATAATACGCACTTTAATAAAAAAATCTAACTTTCCCTTCATACTAGACCGGGCTTAGAACCGGCAAAATTACTTTTTTACTTTAAATTAAAACGAAAATCAACAAAAAAAAGTAGATAGAAAATACCAAAACCACTAATACATACATAAAAAGAGTAATTTTGGCGTATTTAAAAAGTTAGAATCACGATATTTACAGTAATTTTGGTTTTATCTACATAACTACCTACGTATTTACAAAAATTAAAAACTTACAATATTTTAATTGTCCTTCAAAATGTCCACCTTCATTATCAATGCACAGACGGGCACGTTTAATTAACTTGTTTTTTTAACGAAATAACTGTACACTTATTTGCCGTTTCACTTCGTCAAAAGCGTCTAAAATACTTTGTTTTAATTGTTCTACAGTAACTGGCTCACTTATGTACACTCGACGCTTAATTTCACTCCACAAAAAAAGTCCATAGGTGTGAGATCTCACGTGTTAACATCGGATTGCGTATTGACCACCAGTGTTCATTACCTATGTTAATTAAACAACCCGATTCGCCTAAACAGACATTTATCCGAGTACAACACATTTGCTCCGGCATTTTCAAGTATCCAGCTGCAGAGCGCAGTCCTCGGTGCATAGTCTACGGTGGTTAATTCTTGCATCTTTTTGTAATGGTATTGATGCAATCCAGCCGAAATAGCAATTTTCCAGCAATAATACTGGCTGATAGGTATTGAAATGCCGAGCAGCGTCATTCGTAGGTACTTCGACATGGGTTTTCGGAGAAGTACGCTAGTACATTATCGTACAGGTCTTGCGGATACGCCGGCCTTTCTCGTCCTTGACTGTGGCTCGGTGCATGCAAAGAACCATGGTCGAGAAACCGCTGGTATGCATTTACCACGGTTCGCACGTTCGGCTGTCGAGCGTTAGGGTACTTTTCTCTGTACATACGTACGGCGGCACTCGCGTTTTCACCACACAAAAAGTACACACATAATCACATACTCCCGGGATGAAAACTGGTACGCCATCGTGACGCGACAAAGAAATAGGAAAAGTGATTGGGGCGAAAGGTGCGCGCGCGCGTGTCATCTCTTCCGGTATCGATTTGGCACTGTTTTGTTTATTTGTTATTTGACCTTCCGCAAGGATCGCTGGCGCAGAGAAAGGGGCGGGGCTTAAGCTTCGACGCGAGTTTGCCGGGATTTATCAATGGACTGCGGTCGTTCAAAGGAATGGAAAAACACTGCGCGTAGTACTATTTATCTATCGGCGCGTGTCACATTGATTCAACTTAATTTGACCAATTCTTTCACTTTTTTGAGGATAATTTTGGGATTTCACTTTTTTTACTTTTGACTACATAAATATGATTAGTAACAGATACTGAGTACCCTGTTTTTTTTTTTGTACTAATTAAAAAATAGTGGTGTATATACGGGCGTGAAACACAGTTGTTTACCGACCGAAGCGGCGATATCTAAACAAATTTAGACAAACAAACAATTTAGCGCTTATGTCGCCGCGCCGCGCTACATAATTTAGGCATATGTAACACAGCACTGCGCCACAAATTTGCGCTAACTCAGTACACTGCGCCAGATTCATGATTATCGTATATCACACACACACACACACACACACACACACATAGTTAAGTAAGTTTAACATTAATAAGCCAGCCAGCACAGTCTTAAGCTCTCAAACTTTATCCCAGAGAGCCAGGTGTGGTTGAAAACCAGCGCGGACGGGGAGCCTCGCTCCAAGTCAGCATAAGCTGAACCTCCACCTTTTGTCTTTGCGATATTGTATTTTAATTGTAAGAAACGTGTTGTAATGTAAAAGACAATAAACAATTTTTTATTTTATTTTATTTTTTATTTTATTATGACTCACTTTTTCAAAATGCTTGCGCAGAGGTTGCATAGGCATCTCGGAGGTACGTAAAGTCTTCCCCCCCCGCCGGGGTCCTCGGTTTGTCGTACCGGGGGGGCTTAGTAGGCCCTGCCATGGCAGGGCTGAAGCGAAGAGGGACCCCGAGGTGAGCCGCGACTGCACGACTTGCATCCGGGCAGTTGCGGCGGTCCGGCCGTATACAAACCCCTTGCGGCCGGACCAGGGTTGCCGAGGAAGAGGAGGAGCGGAGTGTTTTCGTTGCTCGCCTCCCTATCCTCGGCAACCCGACAGGGGCGCGCTGGGTCGCGTCGTGGTGGGTCGCGGAGGGATTGAGCGTCTCGATGCTCTCCCTCCGCGACGACAGGGCTCTGCCCTCAATTTGGGTCGCCGGGTGGAAGGCGGCCCCCTCTGACGAGACGCTCTCCGCGTGCCCTCTGGCTTAGCAGAGGGCACAGCGTGAGAGTGGGCCCACGACGCCGGTCTCGGGGACGATCGGCGTCTGAATCCTGGGCGGAGTAGTTGAGACATGCTGGGTGGCATGTCTCGACGCGCGCGCTTGCTCGGTGCTGTGCATCCGACGACTGATGGCGTGGGCTGCACAGCATCGACCACCGCCGCGCGAGGTGAGCCTCCGGTAGTGCGCGTAGCGCGGCACGCGCACTACCGGAGGAGCTGTTGTATAGTCCCGACAGTGGGGATACCGGCTCCTCCGGAACTGCGCCGATGGAGGCCACCTTGGGGTTTAGTCGGTTCGAGTCCGACACACCGCCCTCTGGATCCCCGTCCGGAGGGTGACGGCTCGTGGGAGTTCCCCAAGTAAAAAAAAAAAAGGTACGTAAAGTCTTGCGCCCTGCAGGGGAGGCTCCGAATACTCCTGAGGTATCCCTGCCTGTCGTAGGAGGCGACTAAAAGGGCCTTTGGGGTCGTGGGGGCTTCAATATTCATTTCATTTCATCTCACACCCCCGAGATGGGCCTTTTCCGAGATGAATCCCGACAGTGGGGATCCCTTTAGTTTTGCGTTCAGCGCCCGAAGAATGGCAGCCTTGAGGTTTAGTCGGTAGGGGAACCGGTGTTGCCAGCCGGTTACGAGCCCGACACACCCTTGTAGGCTCTTACTCAGGTCTACTTGGACGGTGCGTAAAGGCATTCCTCAAGTATAAAAAAAAAAAAAAGGTGCGTAAAGTCTCGCGTTTAGAACTCGCTCGCTCGTTTATAACCGCTCACTCTGAGTGTTCCATTTTGCTCGCGCAATGAGCTGTCATCCGACAGCTTCGAGACTCGATTCGACAGACTCGAGCTACCGAGTTTACGCAAAGATTTTCGCTAAGTTACCCATAAATAACACTGATGCTACTCTCGACATAATCCTAAAAGAACATCGAGTATCAAGCGCTAGATAGCATGGGCTACATGCTTAGGTTACCTAGAGTCTAGAACTAAGCCTGTTTTAGCTAGAAGAGCAGCCTCCACAAAATCTTTAAACGAATAGTAGAGCACTTAACACACGTGTTTCATTATAAAAACCCAAAGAGGTTTAGTTATAAATAAATAAATCTGATCCAGACTGACTCACTAATTCCTTACTTCAAAACTAAGGTTATAAGCTTGTGCCATGGTGTTAGGTGAACGGATAGACATACTTAAATATGTTCTCGGTCTGTGACCGACAAATGTCTATGATCATCACACGAAACATTTGCCAGGGATTCGAACCGCGACCCTTGGTTTCGTGGCCAGGGTCTCTGACCACCTAGACCAACGGGCTTGTCAATATATATTCCATGATTACCACTTGTCACTACTTTTTCACAGTTCTCCATCTAACCCTGCCCAGTTTTATTTTGGTTAATTTAAGGTTAATTGAATGTGGTTAAAGGGGCCAGCTGCCCCTTTGACTCTGCCTGCCCAAGGATTATGGGCGTGATGTTATGTTATGTTATGTGTGTTATTCAATTTATATTCCATGACTCGCGCCATTATTTACTCAAACTTCTACATAGGAAGCGTGTCTTGAGTAGAAAAAACGCCATAAGTAGACATAAAAGGTTACGATAAGTATTTACTTTCACAATAATAATATACACGCGGACCGCAATATAGGCGGCCCTTCGTATATTTATACCTTTTTCATGGGAATCGTTGATTCTGAGAACTCATTATTAATACTACGGTTGATACATAGTAGCGAGTGTACCTAGAATTCATCGGGTAATACACGGTATTGATCAATAATGCTTAACTTAATGGTGATGGGTGATCGAGTTTGTACTAATGGAGCATTACATGAGTTATTTTCTAGGTTAATAAGAGGCACATGTTGGTCTAGGACTCCCCGACAGTGGGGATCCCGTTGGTTTTGCGTTAGCGCCCGAAGAACGACAGCCTTGAGGTTTAGTCGGTAGGGTCTCCGGAGGACTCAAAAACAATGTAACTGTATTCGTTACCTAGCAAGTCGCAAAAGGCGATTAATGGTGTATCGTGTTTGTGTAGGTGACGAGCCAGGCACTTATCACTATTTTTACACAATTTTCCTTCTGATCCAGCCCCAAATTTTATTTTTGGCTGAATGTAGTTTAAGAAGCTTATCGGTATTTGAGCTGCCTACCCTTTTGGGGGTAGTAGGCGTGGCGATATGTAAGTAATAAAAGTCGAGACAGTACATTCCGCCATTTTTGAATACCCTGGGTACACGCTGTAAAACTTCAAAAAGTTTTAAGTAACTATCCGGAAGTAGAACAAATCCTTCCCAAAACTTTCGACGCCATTGTTATCATAAAATAGAAAGTCACACTTCAACCACCGCAGTTCCTAAAATACTATTTCCATGAAATGTCCGTAATTCCGTTCTAAATCTCATTGTATACCTTATCAAGACACCAATGGAATCTAAATTCACATCTAATATTTACAATCTAATTCCGTTTCATATTCATGTAATCAGTTATCAACGAGTACTTCATGAATCAACTTTGAGCATAAGTCACTATCAGCATATCAAGCGAGATAACACATTGGATGTTACTTATTTGATAACCATTCTATTTTGTGTGCAATAGAGTAACTTGGCACTAGGCGGGTTATAAATCTGTTATCTAAGTGTGTCGAGAGGGGCAGTTCCTGGTGGATACAATTGAGAGAAGATAGCCTCATACGTGCTTTAGAAAACATTCTATTAAGTTAAGAAACTAACTAACTAAACTTCACGCCACTTCCCTAGCGGGGTAGGCAGAGAACCGAACGCCATATGGCACGATCCTTACACACCTCACTCGCCTCTTCAACATTCATGATCCTTTTCATACAAGCTTTACGGTTTTTATGACTCCTAACATCACCTTTAATACACGACTAATCGGGACTTGGTAGGTGAGCCTGGGCCTTCCGCGGCTCCTACATGCTTCATAAGTTAAGAGTTTTCGCTAGAATCTTCTCTGCAGCGTTTTGTCCTGTTCCTGATCCATTGACTATGTTTGTAGATTTAGCGAATATTTTTGCATAACAAATAATAATAATTGATATATTAAAGTGACTGCAACTTGATCTAATTTACTTTTAGACAGAAGAACTCTCGTTCTTCGCATTTGGATCGTGGTTACGGAGGGAAAAGATTGTGAGGACCTGCACTTTTAGATTTAAACTACAGATGTACTACCACTATAATTTATTAAAAATCTAAGAGATAATGAGGTCTGAAGAACTCACTACAAAGTAATATTTAGATTCACAAAATTTATGATAATAGTCCAAGTGATCATAACGCTAGGAAAATCACGATATTAACAAGTCTAATATTCCATTTGGTTCCACAGTGTTGCCTTACTCGAACTAAGGATCATCTGTCACGCCAAGACCGCAGTTTATAACACAGTAATCATTATCACTTGTTTATTCATTTGGGCCATCACGAACGCTCATGAAATTCTAATGAATTCGTTCCTTTAGACAATAAATAGACGGTGAAAGTGACCAAATTGTTGTTATTATAAAGTGGATAGCAATTAGATTATCTAAGAGTTGTAATAAGAGTAGAAAGTATTATTTTATGTCTTTGTTGAATAACAATCATTCGGGCATTGTGGCATAGTAAATCACTATCACTGTATATTGTTAAAAGGAAAGGTCTACATTTGGTGCAGAGCGGACTTATGATTATTTAGACTTTGTCTTTAAAAATGCTTTCATTGTCCCAATATCATTACCTCTTTTTGATTTAATAGTCCCTTGTATTCCTAAGCTTCTAGAATGCCGAGGCGACTCCTATAGTAATGATAAGTCTTCCGACTTACACAGACAGAACGCATTAGTTTCATCTGTTTTTTCTAAGTCTAAACTTAATGTAATTATTTAGGACACGCTATAACCGTACCGTCCATGTAAAACCTTTCAAGATTTTGTGTTAAAAAAACATATATACGGTCGAATTTAAGAACCTCCTCCTTTTTTTTAAATTGGTTGAGAAGCCGACAAACTAATTGATGAAGGTTGAGGACACAGCACAGCGTAGCTGATCCGTTAATACACTACGTACCAACGATCTTGCATTTGGTCTCTAACCTCAACTAATAGCCTATATTAACCGGGCTTCACCTAAATTAAATAATTAAATGAATTGTTCTACCGCCGATCCCCAGTTTCAAACACATAAATACGGATACTAGGTCCCGATTAACATACTTAGATACATATTACGCTTAGGTAAATACTGTACAAATAAATCGATGACTGGAGTACAAATGACCATTTCCATTACACGATGGGTGGAGTGAGACAAACGGCTTTACGTTTCGTGACCTATCTACTATTACTAGGCCAAAGTCTATCTATAAATTAGAACAGGTACTATGGCCGACACTACCCACCTGGTAGTACTACCTGATAGGGCAGGGTAGGATGTAAGAACCCCAAGACAGGTCGTGAATAGTATTTTTCCAGTCAGGGTAGAGGTTGCAATTCTATCGGCACCTAGACTTAGATTGCTGAGGAAGAAGTACCCTTTCTTCCTACGCCATATCATCCGCCTATAGTTCGGTTCATCAAGTAGGAGATCTTACCGACTATAGGCACAGCGTGGGAGGCACCCACGCCGGTCACAGGGGCTGTCTGGCGTCCGATTCCCAGGTCGGTGATTGAAACGTGCCAGGCAGCCTCAACATTGCGTGCATGGCGTTGTGCATTCAACATTTCATTGGGGTGCACATTATCGACCACGGCCGCGCAAACTGGGTCGCGTAAAACAACATACCCAGAGGACCGTTTACCGTACTATAGTACTGGCAGAGGGAATACTGATTCCTCCTGAATAAGGCTGATGGAGACCACCTTATGTTAAGCCGGTTCGATTCCTCGACACCTCCTTCTGTCTCCCCTGCGGGTTCTGGGTCATGGGAGCTTCCTAAATTAAAAAGACCCAGTGATCTACAAGAAACGCGAATAATGCAACGAAGATACAAACTTATGTTTCTGATGTTAACAGAAACTTACCTCTGACTGGAATTAACAACTATTTATTTACATAATAACAATAGAAAGGTCTGCAGAAATAAACACATGCGATCATAAATGGTAATACATTTCCTTATGATATACAAATAAACGATTTTGAACGATGATATCAAATGATCGATCTAACGCTAGTAAGGATGCTTAGAAATCATCTGTTCTAGAACTAACAGATGCATGAACATCAATGTCATCTGCCTGGCTGGGAGCCAAGCAAATCTTACACAATGTTGTATTGTGGTTGGTCAGTGTTTCCTTTAGATCTGCCTAGAGCAGGGTTTCCCAACCTTTTAGTGACTGAGAACCACTTTGATTTAATTTCTGTTATCAGGGACCACTAGGTCGAAAAGGAACAGTGTTAATTTTAAAATAGCCTATTTTTTATTTAAATCTAATAATATTAGGTCTTCCGCTGACAAATTATAAGTCTTGAGGGCCACCGGTTGGGAACCACTGTCGGACATAGACGCGTCCATATCAGACCAATCTCGACATTGGATATTCCTTTGTTCTGCGAGTTTAGATCGGCCAGGTTTCCAAGAAGTCGTGTTCCAGTAGGCATCGTCATTATTATAGCTGACCGCTTTACAGTATCACATTAGATAGGTAGCACATGCAACAGGCTTCATACTTGGGGCCCCTTGCAAGGATTATCTAGTAAACAAAGTACGCGCCTTTTTTTTTGTTGTACGTAAGGAATGCCTTTACGCACCGACCTAAGTAAGAGCCGACAAGGGTGTGTCGGGCTCGGAACTCGGCTGGCAACACCAGTTGCCCTACCGACTAAACCTCACGGCTGCCATTCTTCCGGCGCTGAACGCAATGCTATTGGGGTCCCCACTGCCGGGGTTCGCTCGAAAATAACAAAGTAAACTGCTCTGGGGCCCAGCATTTTACATACAGTTCCTACCTCTACTACCTCTACAACCTCTAAAAAGGATAAGGGCCCGGGTGCGTGTATTGCCTAGGTACCCCAACACAATTAAATCTGGTCATTGCAAATGGCTGGTAGATATTTTTCGTAAAAGCTGTTTTATTTATATACTCTTTAATTATCTATTCCATGGTTTCAAGTTTCACAATATGTACACACATATCATCATGCCCGTAATCCCGAGGGGGTAGGCAGAGTCAAAGGGGCGGCTAGCCCCCTTTACCGGATTTAGCCAATAAAATAAAACTGGGTTGGAATAGATCGAAAATTGTAAAAGTAGGGACAAGTAGTTAGCTCGCCGCCTACACAATCACAACCCAAAACCTGGTATACTGGCCAACAATCGCCTTTTACGACATGCTAGGTAAGAAACACAGTTGGAACATTGTTTATAAGTCCCCGACCAACATGGGACAACTGTGTCATACGAGGATTATTATTGGAAAACATTCGCTACGGTCTCGCTAGCTAACTAGCTCGATTCGGTATGGCTGCGAAACCTTAGCTGGTTAACCCTCTGACACTCTCATCGGTGGCCCACGGAGCATCAACAACAGCAACAAATCCAGGATATCATAAATTATCGCGAACAGAGAAAGCCCTATTTTAAAAGATAACTATTTCATGAACATTGTCAAATGTCATTTATTTATCTACTTTTTGTGAGATTCGGCGTTTGCGATAAGTCTGTGATTCATAAATCAGTTAAATAGGCGTACCTGTTTAGTTAAATAAGGTGGTATGAAATTGCCCCGTAAAAACACAATAAAAGAAAAAATGGTCGTATTTTTTACGTCACAATAAATTTGATTGCCGTGTACGACTTCGCAAATCCTGACGCGATGCTTCAATCAACAGTTCTAGGTCAAGGTTTTCTTTAAAGAAGCCAGTGTCACAGATGAATAAGTAAAGAAATATACTGAGAATTTTGGACGCTAGCTTTTTAGAGTGCGTCTTTTTCTTGCATTTTCTATAGTACACGAAATATTCTTTATCTTAGTGACTAGGCCACATCATTACTAAACATTTAGCGATTTTCTGGAGGACATTCTAGAACTATTTAAGGAACCTAGTGTGGCACTGCCGGAGGACCACACGTCATTCGGCGAATTTGTTTAAAATATTTATAAAAAATTCGATCAGGATACTTACAATTTTGGTCTGACGAAATAGGCAAGTTGACTCAAAAAAAAATAATTAGTCCATTATAGAGATTACAAAAAAATATTGCTCACCTATTTTTTCTTTTGTTCAGCAAACCAAAAATTACGAAGATACAGCGCGTTAAAGGTGCGCGTGACGTCACTTGTTCTGTAGAATTTTAGGAACAAGTGATGTAAAAGCGCCCCACTCCAGATCTTTGAAGCGCTGTATCTTTGTTATTTTTGGTTTGCTGAACAAAAGAAAAAATACGTAAGCAATATTTTTTTGTAATCTCTATAATGGACTAATTATTTTTTTGAGTCAACTTGCCTATTTTAATACTCAAAAAAAAAATTGTATAGTCCCAATTTCAATTGGACGGAGCAGCCACTAAAATGTGTATAATGTGTCCACAACAACGAAACTATCTAACCATTCAAACTAAAAGATATGTACATGTAGTAATTTCTATGAATTTTACATTGAAACAAACTGATGCCACTAAGGACTTCTATTTACAGAAGAAAGCTCAAAAACTCACCCTTTGGTATAACTCCCGGGTCCATGAAAGTGGCCAGTGTAAAATTGGCCAAAACAAAAAACGTTATGACGATCTGGTATGCTGGTACCCATGGGTGCTTGTGGAGATAGTACTGACATCTAAAACAAACATGACAAAGTATTGCATTGCCGAATAGGAATATGAATCATGAATTACCATTATATTCAGTATAAAAATAAATACAAAACACGAAAAATACAGTTACATGTATGTATTTATACACAAAAAGCATAAGTGTTTTTAACTCTATGGATGTAAGGTAGATACACATTAATTTGATTAAAAATTAAGGACTTTTATCATGGAAATCGAAATCAACCACCAGACCATAGCTGTTACACACGCAGGGATTGAACCCGCACCCCCCTTGCCTTTGATGCTTAATCGATTTAGATTTGGCGGCAAGTTATTTAACTGCATTAACACAGCTGACATCATGTCAGTAATTAAGTAAAAAAATATTATATCATGAGCTGAGAGCAATCTCAAAGTTAATGAACCAATGATAATCTTATTTGAAGTAAATAACAGCAGAATTAATTAAAGCCCGCAGCTAACTGACCTATAAACAATGTCAAGGCCACCAGCTTAGTTAAGGTGCGATGTACAATGTGACAAACAATGACTAATTGATTTTGTAATCTGTATGGGCTAGCAAGACTAGCTGTGGAAGTTATTGTGTGGGTGGGTGTACTTTGTATTTACTTCTAAGAATACGTGAGATTTTTGAACACGTATTGTAAAAAGCATATAAATTAATCTAGGACACTATAAATTACCTATTATTTTTAAGATGTAACAATATTTGAACAGATTTCCAGGGGTGTTATCTTACACAAGTCTAAAATTAACAATTTCCTAGCAACACAGAAAACACAATCATAATATAAAATTAGAAGAATTAATGTTGATGATTAATGGTGGACTGAAGAGTGTAATGGAAAGTATTAAGACTCAGATAACATGAATTCACATAGTCTATTAATTTTGTAGGGCAAGAAAAACATGTGATGTGTAACTTCAGTGGCAAGTGGGTTGGAATAAATAACATCTACTCATAAAAGTAAGTAGGTGAGCAATATAATTATTGGTAATATGAAGATGTAACATTCCAATTAGAAAGTAATAATATTCATTTATGTTGTGCTTAAGTAGATACAGTATTAAACATGTATTACAACTACATACTTTACATGTACAGGATATACCTAATGCATAAATAAGAGACTTCATTTAAATACCTAAACACTTAAAAAATCCACAAGAGCAGATTATTTTTTTAGGTTAAGTCTCAAAATTCTTCACTTTGAATAACAAACTCATAGCTTCATTTGATTAAATGTTACCCAGCATTAAATTAGAAATGTTTTAAAATTTTAACACATTCAAATTGCAACTTTTCATATTTTAATTTATAAAAAAGCACAGGATTATATTGGTTGATTCAAAATTTTTATCTGGTTGCATGTGAATTTGGCTAACAGATATGACACAAGAGACACTACACAATACATTGTCCTGGGAAGCAAAAATGAATACATTTCCTGACTCACACTAGGCCCAACATGAGACATGTTTTGTTTATACAGTTTTAGACACTTGATTTCGTATTCACTGCACTGTTTGATTCGTTCACTTAATTGAGGAACTAGGTATGTTTTGGGCCAAGATAGTCTTGCACACAGATAACTATGATAATGTAAATACAATAACTAAATGACATTCACAAGAGCAGGCATGGTTCAATCATGGTCACACAAGTCGCTGATAACAAACATTTGTACTGACCTTTTGCACGAGAAATAATAACGATACCCAGTGGCATAGGGCAAAGGTATAGTACTAAGATATTAATAGAAACAAGCCCACAATCTTCTGTGAAAGTTGTCAAACCAAAAATGAGAATTTGAACCCAATCAACGAGAATGCATACTTACGGAAAATAAAAAAATAAGAATGTTGTGCCCAAGAGTAGTGTCCAGGCGAATGTCGCGGGGATGTATCTCGTTTTGAGGTCGCATTTGGGCATATTGTGTCAATTTTTATTCCATAAAAGCAAATTAACTCAATTTTATTCGCTACAGATCAACATGGCCGCACCTATTAATCTGACAGACAGAAACTGTGTTGTGGCAGCAATGAATTGTAGATGCTAATTAAAATTATCCGATAAATTCCGGTAATGTCAAACGTGCATGTGTTACTGAAATGTAATGAGCAATTCTATATTGATAACGTTAAAATAATGTTATTGAAAGTATGTTTACTTCAAAATGAAATAAATACACAATGATTTAGGTAGCTCATTTAAAAAACTATTATTCATAAACGCCCTATCAATTGAATAGTCGGTTGAAAAAAACCGGAATCGCATTCTAACACCTCAACACTATGAATTTTTGTTTTTTTTTCAAATAAAACATTTTGATTGGGCATTTGTAGCCAGCTGTGATCTCTATTTGCTAATACACGTTTTCGTTAATAATAATTGGTTATTGTACTTTATGTCATTTGTGGCATTGATTGTTATTGGTCCGATAATTTTTCATGCAGTATCGCGGATAAAAATGGCCGTAGTGTTGTCTTCGCGCATTGCTCTCGCAAATTGACGTTTTTCACGTAAAACTTTTTCAATAATTATCAAAGAACTTTTGCGTATTGCTTATAGTTATAAACTCATAACATTCCCATAGTGTAGTGTCAAGATGTCTGATGCTAATAGCCCTAGTATGATAAGTTATTTGAGGCAGTATAGGTTTCAAAGAAAACCGAATCTCCCTGGTTCGAGCGATTCGGTAACAGTAACAGCATCATCATCAAATTCTCGTAAGTGACTTACATTGTTACAATCAATTACATGTCCATATTTAAATTTAACACGTGTTTTTGACATAATTCACCACGAGGAGGTCTGACCCACCTGCATGACCCTCGTTTCTCAAGGTCCATTTTTTGCCTCGATGGTTTTTGTGTTTAATATTTTTTTCTACAGTTTTCTTTAATTGTTCTTCGAACTATAGGAGCCTAGCTACTGTCCAGTCTTTAGTAGCATTCTTGGTTTACGTGACAATGAATAGAAAAGTCTTTGACCCTTTCTTTTTGTATTTGATGTTATCTTTTAATTTCGCAATATTCTTACGGTAATTTCTTTTAATATTTATTTTGTGTATATTACCCCTCAGTAACCATGTCTACTATTATAACTCTTTATCTACTATCTTCCAAGGCTTGATTTAGAATATTATCTTTTATAATTTACCCTAAAATACACCTGTACGAACATGAATGAGGTTGTAAATATACCTATTCTCAGATGTAATTTTGTTTCCTGTAGCTACTTTTATACACAAATAATCAAATGATAATTTTACTATTTTGTCCTTGTATGAGTCAAGTATGTAAGATATAATTTTTTGTGGATCCTTTAGAAGAAGATTTATGTAAAATTTTAACCTTTTATGCAAACAAAATAGTAAGTTTAAATATATTAAATTGATAAGTGATGATAGCACACATATATGAAACTTTAAATATTTAAGTGTTTGTACTGTCAAAATACTGTTTTATTACTAAATGCATAGGGAACTAAAAAGTATCTAACAAAATGCCAATCGAAAAAAAAACTGTCTTCTGAAATATGTTATCTAATCTGTAATATTTAATAAACTTTTGGACCTTTTTCTTTTCTTAGAATTTCCTTAGTCTACTTTAATTTAGAAGACAAATTAGTTAGTTTTCTGTACAAAATTCCATGTTGTTGTATGTTTGGAGGTAACAGCAGCAGTAGCTGTATATCTGAACACCATAAATTATGTGCCGAAAAAAATATTATTTTTTCCATTAGTCCTTGTAAAAGGGATTGTGATAGATGCTAACATAGTACTATTAGTCAGGCTATAAATTATATGACTGTGACTGTGCAACAAAACAAATTGTCATTGAATTTCATGATTAAATTTTAAATCATTACTTTTACTTTTAGTAATACTTTTGTATTGATTTAAAAAAGTAAAATTTTGTCATGAATGTACCAAAACATATAAATATTATTAAAATAATTTTCCATTTATTTATACTGCTACATTCTTGAAATTGATTGATTGGTCAAGTTAATTTGTTTTTCATAAGAATATAATTGAAGTGACACATGACCCGAGATCCTGATATGAAATATTAGTTTTATGTAAAAGTAAATGAGAATTCCATACTTTTCTTCTCTTTTATAGAACAACAAATTAGAATAGTTGCACCTAACACAATCGTCAGAAGTGGCCCTTTAGTTTACAAGAGAATCAGGATTCAGGATTCAGATTCTGATGAAGGTGCAACCCCACCGAAGAAGCCAGCGGTCACGGAACTCACGGCAGCAGTCAAGGAGCGCCGGTTCAGGAATATGTTGGAAATGTTCCCAGATTTACCACATCTAGTATGTATAATAAAAATTATTAAAATAAATTAAATATAAGCTTGTTACTAGCCAACTATCTACTGTTACAACATTGTACTGTATTTTAATAGGTAAATTTATAAAAACTACAAGACAGGCATTTGTTGTAGGCGACACTTAGTCGCGTTCATATGTAAGCAGAAATTTGACACGTGTAAGAATGGCAATAATGTTTTTCTTGAATTTTGCGTAGACAATGATTTTTTTGCAATATTTTGTGTGAAGTGCCTGCAATTAATTTATTCAACACAATGCAATCTGTTGATGAAAGTTCATTCCATTGAGCAACAATAGGTATAGTTTAATTTTCAATGCTCTAGCGCTAGCAAAAATATTTTATTTTGCTGATGGCTAGTACTGTACTAAGACAATAATATTATATTTAAATGTATTTTAATTTCTTTACAGCTTGTTAAAAATACTTTAGTAAAACACCAATGGAATGAGGAACGCTCGAGAGATGATTTACTAAAGATTGACCCTGAAAGCGACGACAAAAACACTTCCGTATTCAGCGTTTCACGTCCAGGCATGTCGGGTCAGATGCACCGTCCCAATGGGAACATGGGGATCATCCGGGTAACCAGTGGGCAGAGTTCAACTAGTAATGGAGGGATAGTGGTCAGGAAGACGTTTGCTGCAAAGAGTGTGAGGGTTAGAAGGGGCAGTAGTGGAAGTGAGGATGATGATTATGGCGTCAAGAAAGGAAAAGATGATAGGGTTTATGATAGGTAAGGTCCTATATTAGAAAAGAATTAATGAATCTAAAAAAAAAAGATAAATTATCATTCTTGAGATGGGGAGAGTTGCCCTGATCAAATAATAATTTTCGAAGGACTATCTTCTTCGAATTAGAATAAACAACATGGGCACATTGATTTATTGATTTTATAAATAAATTCTCTAGACTCGACTAACAGGCCTATCAAGTATGATATGCTCAAATCTCATATAAAGGTTCCCAAAACATTTCAGTACCTGTTAGGTATACTATTAACAATACTGTACTGATTTAAACTTACTCTGTTTTCAGTGACGATTCTGACAATGAGATAACTGATGACCTAGTGGGTGACAAGCGGAAAGTATTTGAATTCCTCAACACAAGCAACATGAATGAGCTTTCGTTGCTCAGCGGGTGTTCCCAGAAGAAGGCTGACGCCATCATAGCTCAGAGGCCATTCAAAGGGTGGCTAGATATGGTATGATTTTAATATTAGTCCTTTTTATTCATGATTATCATTTAGATTTTAATTCCGCCCAGGGCACTTCTTAGGTATTTGAAATAATGACAACAATTAAGTAATTTTTAAACATTTAAGTAGCAAATGAGTCCATGGTGGTACTGTTTGGGAATGGCATGACGTGTATGAGGCAGCGGAAAGTAGAGTATTCTCGACTCTTGCCCCAAGAGGCGCCCCAAGTCCCACTCCCACTCCAGGTGTCAGAGACCCACGCTGCGCCAATGTCCAGGTTTGAACCAACACACCTAGCGTGTGACCTCACCATTGAGCTCACGACTAATATGTGTGTCTCATCTAGCTTTGCTCTCCAGGTGGAGAAGTTCAACAACAACAAAATGCTGAGCACAGAGCTGCTGAACGCAACACAGGAGCTGCTGACAACACGCAACAATATCCAGCGGCTGATGAAGAAGTGCGTGGGGCTCGCGCAGCAGCTGGAGGCGGCGGTCGCGGCCGGCGCGGGCCGCCTCAAGCAGCCCAGCATACTGGACCCGAGGTATTGCTGGCAGCAGGCGAGCTGTTGTTGCTGGCGGCGCGCAACAATATCAGCGGCTGATGACGAAGTGTCTGGGGCTCGCGACGGGTAGATGAATCCCAACCCCAAGATACAGACTACCTTGCCCACCCTGTAAATCGCTATTCACTTGGCCTCCCGATTTTCAAATGGATCGACAGTGTCAGGGCGGATCTAAGTGAGGTTAGCACAGCTGATTGGTAAAGGATTGCACATAATCGCAGAACATGGCAAGATCTCGTTTTGGAGATCTAGAAACATTAAGAGTTATTTTGAAGCAAAAAGTAATTGTAGCAATGTATTTGCTCATCCTTTAAGTGGACCTTAAATAAGCAACCATTTATTGTTCCAGCTTAAAACTAGCCCCGTACCAGCTGGTCGGACTGAACTGGCTAGGCGTGTTACACAAACAAGGCGTGTCGGGCATCCTGGCGGACGAGATGGGGCTGGGCAAGACGGTGCAGGTGATCGCGTTCCTCGCGCACCTAAAAGAGACGGGGCAGGCGAGAGGCACGCATCTGGTTGTCGTGCCTGCGTCCACGTTAGGTGAGTTGAAGGCTTTTGTAGGGTTGTGTGACTTGATGATGTGGTTTAAGAAGCTCGTTGATCCTTGGAGTCTGCCTACCCCTTTGGGGATTGCAGGCGTGATGATATGTATGTATGTAACTTGATAATAGGGATGTTGACTGGCTAGTCAATTGAGATGCTTTTTAAGAGCTGTCAAAACGAAATCACTTCATAGATTTTGTATGGGCTTGTCAACGTGTGACGTCACTAGTTTGTATAGTCAACTGACTTCATAATAAGCAGTTTTTGTAAAATTAAAAATCTTATATGATACAAAATCAATAAGGCTTACCAGCATACTACGATACTTTCTTTTTCAGAATTGATATTTCAAAATTAAATATATTGGGTGTCAACATCCCAATTGCAAATAGGGCGACGTGAAGGAGCACTCTGTTGCTTGTTAAGATGCTATTTCTTTGAAACATATGAGGTGTATCATGATTTACGTATGTGACGTATGATACGTCACATATGTAAATCATTTGTGTCCTGACTCCCGGTAAACTACCTTCCATCGAAGCTACCGCAGCCATGCAAAAGGCAATCGATACGAGATATCTTTGACTGCTTGTGGATTTGTGATGGTCGAATCGCTAAGTAATTTGCAACTGTGTTTATATTCCAGACAACTGGAGCGGCGAGCTGTCCCGCTGGTGCCCGGCGCTGCGCGTGAGCAAGTACTACGGGCACCCCGAGGAGCGGCGCCAGCTGCGCATCGAGTACGCGCGCGGCCTCGACAACTACGACGTCGTGCTCACCACGTGAGTCGCTCTCGCCGGCTCTAACCACTACTGACCCTGCACCAGAGATGCAACTCGATAGGTCATGATTGCACAAGATGTTAATCTTAAAAAGGATATGGCTCAATTTTCTTTCTAAGGGGTAACAGATTTAAATGAAATAGAGTTTCCCACCACGCCACGTCGCCAGCATAATAACAGGACACTGCAATAAATAATAAATAAGTAATAAATAAATTCTCCAGACTGACACACCAATTCCCTAGTGCCAAACTAAGCTTATGCTTGTACTATGGATACTAGGCGAACGGATAGACATATTTAAATACGTTTATAAACATCCATGACTCGAGTACAAATGTTTATCACACGAAACATTTGCCCCTAGCGGGATTCGAACCTGCGACCCTTGGTTTCGTGGCCAGGATCTCTGACCACTCGACCAACGGGCCAGTCAATCAATCTAAACAGACACCTACACAAAATAGAAGCCACTGACAGCCCCCTATGCAGAGGCTGCATGATGGCGGAAGAAACACCAACTCACGTTCTCCTACACTGTAGCAGCGTGAGTGACACAAGGGCACGGCTCATAGGCAACCCTCCTTCGATGAAGGCTGCACTCAAACGTCCCAAAAATCTAATTGCCTTCTGGACGGAGCTGGGCTTTGAATGATCACTGTAGTGGTACAGTGACTATTTACGCACAATGGCCCACTTTTGAGGCTAAGCGCGGATAACGAATGCCCAACTAACTAACTAACTAGAGGTTTCCTAACCAGGTTTTAGCGGGCCCCGAGCACCGGGGCACTCCCTCGGTACTCCCCTTTGTTGGTACGCGACTCGCATTCAGTGCAACTCGTATCTAACTGTTTATGGTATTCTCCTTGCAGGTACACGATGGTGAGCAGCTGCCCGGAGGAGCGCAAGATGTTCCGCATCACTCCCATGCACTACGTGATCTACGACGAGGCGCACATGCTCAAGAACATGTCCACGCAGCGGTACGACAACCTGCTCAAGATCAAGGTGAGTCGGTGTCATCATCATCATCAACGTGATAATCATCATCACAATGGTGCGAATGATGATGGTAGTGGTGATGATGCCATCATCACCATTATAGACGTATCTCTGATGCTCTACACCAGTGTTTTTTAATCTTTTTGAATTCACGACCCCTTTACAAGTAAAAAAAAAAGTGTGACTCCCTTTAGCCATAGACAGATAAAGTTTCTTACTGAAAGTGCGTAGAACTTTGCCGGCGACCACCTGAATAAGGCTTTGCGACTCCCTTGGGGGTCGCGACCGACAGATTGAAAAACACTGCTCTACAAGAACGATCTACTAAATGGGAGTGCCGCCATTCATCATCACTATCTTTATCATCATCTACAAATAATCCTAATGTTGATGTTGAAGTGACGGGGCAATATGTGATATGGGAAATTACTTTTTTTTTGTAACGACCCCTACGACCCTGATACATTTATTAATTATTTGATTTTATCTGACAAAAGGCTTTTGTAATACACTGATAGAATTTTTATGATAATCCACCAAGCGTCACCAACTCTCTTTAATAAGTTGTCTTCCACACCCACAGTCGAAACACCGTCTCCTGCTGACGGGCACGCCGCTCCAGAACAACTTGCTGGAGCTGATGTCGCTGCTGTGCTTCGTGATGCCGCACATGTTCTCCGGGAAGACTGACGACTTAAAGAGCTTGTTCCAGAAGAACGCTGTGAGTATGGGACTTGTTTGTTAACTTGACGTAGCGTTTTGGCTCACACTTTTTTGATGCATTTCTGTATTTTTATTGTATTTGTCGAAAAAGTATTTCTATTTTTATAGTGTATTATTATCTAGCGTCTCGTGTCTGCTTGACTGAAGTGGCATTAGCGATACTATTTTCGACACCTGGTCTTTTTTAAGGGGCTCCTAAAAGTGTGGATCAATAGGTAGGGCACTGCGCACTCTAATAAGGGGATATGCTATTTTAATTAATTATGCAGGCATGTAGAAGGTTACAAGTTTATAAGAGGAGATTTTTTTAAATTTATAATGGTGTAACAAAGGTCTAACCAACCATCCCAGATTGTTGTTATTGTAAATACGAATTTTGTCAGCCAGCCGTAAAATGTTTTCAATCATCTGTTGTCATGTTTATTGTATCTATAGCCTTAACCGTCTTATGGCTTACTAGACAGGTGACCCTATAACTAACTACATAAACTATCTGGTCTCGTTTCAGAAAGTGAAAACCACCAAGAAAGCCGAAGGCAAGGACAACGCCAAAGACGACGTGCCCGCATTCGAGCAGAGCCAGATAACGCAAGCCAAGCGGATCATGAAGCCGTTTGTTCTGCGGCGGCTTAAATGCGACGTCCTGCAGGACTTGCCCAAGAAGACCAACCACACCGAGCTGTGCTGTATGTCGGAGCGGCAGCAGGCGCTGTACAAGGATCTCATCGCGGGCTTCTCCGCTAACGACGGCACGGTAATGTGACGCATGGTGTATATTACGAATATATGTATTTATCTGGCGTTAAGGACCATCAGAATCCGGCTTGAAGGACCATTTCTGTCTGGGGTTATTAAAATTTATATTGCTGAAAAGAACCAGCAAGAAACTCGATCGTTACACCTTCTCCATCGTCATATTTATTTACTATAAATTCTAAAATAGCGTATGACGTAACAGATGGACAACCATCTTCACGCCTTAACCATTCGACCGATTGTATTAATGAAATTTAACCCTATGGAAATCATTTAATCCCAAGATGCGCTTTAATACCTCAGTAATGAGAGAAGTCCCATGTTGTTCTGCGAGTAAAAAAAATTCCAATTAACCCACTGTGTTTCCCTAGCATGCCGTAAAGTCGACTAATGGTGAATTGATTTAAAAGTTAGTTAACGTTAAACCGCTCCCGTCGACAGATCCACGCGACCACGGAACAGAGCGGCATGTCCATGATGATGGATATGCGCAAGCTGGCGAACCACCCCCTCCTCCTGCGGTACCACTACCAGGAGGAGCAGGTGCGCAAGATGGCGGCGCGGCTGGCGCGCGACCCCACCTACAAGGAGAAGAACGAGCAGTACGCGTACGAGGACCTCATGTGCCTGTCCGACTTCCAGCTGCACCAGCTCACGCTGCAGCATACTGTGAGTGTCTACTATTAGACTTAGAATGCTAAGATACATACATATCATCACGCTCATAATCCCCTAAGGGGTAGGCAGAGTCAAAGGGGCCGCAAGCCCCTTTAACCCATTCAGCGCCGCGCCCGCCCATCGGCGGGTGAAACTTTTTAACTGACACCCCAAGCCCGCCCGTTATATGTCAAACTCCGATATCTTAGCCAATGATCTTTTAAAAAAAAGAAGATTATGTAAAATAATTCCTTTTACTAAAATTGATTCGTACCTAAAACGGGCTGCACATATCTAATATGGTTTTAGAAAAAAGTCCCAACCAATTCTGTAAAAACGTGTCTACTCTCCCCCTTGTTTGTAATATTTCTTCCCAAAAAGTAGTGAAACCTACCCTAAAATATTATAACTATTTTACTACCCTAAATTATTATTACTATTTCAGCTTATAACCAATAAAACTGTCACAATTTCGCCACAAATATCGCAGAAGTTTTCTGCGATATTTGTACATACACGCTTTCCGCACGGTATAGAACATGTAAACTGAACATATCAAATGGTACATGTCAAAATCTACAACTTCATGCCGAAAACGCCGATGGGCGGGCAAGGAGAATATTTAATCGAGATGCCGTGACCGCCGATGGGCGGGCTGTATATCACAATAAAGCGGGCTGTATATCACAATTAAATGGGTTAACCACATTCAGCCAAAAATAAAACTGAGCTGGGTTAGATGGAAAAATTTAAAAAGTAGTGACAAGTGGCTAGCTGGTCGCATATCACATATTACTGCTAAGATAAGACTAGATGTTTAGCCTGCCAGGCATCAGCTAGATACTCAGCCAGCCAAGAGTAGGCAAGATACCTGATTTGCTTGACGGACTTCCAGCTGCACCAGCTCACGCTGCAGCATAATGTGAGTAACTGGGATATTTGGCCTGCCAAGACCACCAGCCTAGATACTTAACCTCCCAGGAACAGGCTAGATACTCAGCCTGCAAAGAACAGGCTACATATACACAACTTGCCAAGAGCAGGCTGGATTCTCAGTCTTCCAAGAGCAAGCTTGATACTTGGCTTGCCTGTCTTGGCAATACTCAATCAGCCAAGCCTAGGTTAGATTTTTTTACCCTAAGATTAAGCGAAGAGATTGTAAAAGGAGTTTGCGTAGGAACTGATGTGTTTGTCAAGTTTTCAGCTGCGTGCGTGCGTGTGACGTAAGATAGTATTGTGTGAAAGTTTCAATACATGATACAAATTAATTTGAATAGTAACCGATTGGATCATTATTGCTACATATAAATAACCTAACATTACATGTAACTAATTATTGTGTGAAAGATGAAATGGGAGTGGATAACTTTATGACGGCTGACCGGGACGTATGGAAGAGGAAGACATGCTGCGCCGACCCCAGGTGAACTGGGAGAAGGGCAAGAGGATGATGATTACATGTAACTAACTAGCTTATTAATATTTACTATACAGTATCGTTTCTACATGATCCATATCTACCATTATTTAACAAACTGGCCTATTACCGGTACTAAATGGACCTCGTCTGCTTTGTTCCAGTGTATAAAGTCGTTCTCGATCCCCGAGCGGCTGATCCTGGACTCGGGCAAGTTCGAGCGGCTGGACGCGCTGCTGCCGCGGCTGAAGGCGGGCGGGCACCGCGTGCTGGTGTTCAGCCAGTTCACCATGATGCTGGACATCCTGGAGCCGTACCTGGCCGCCAGGCAGCACCGCTACCTGCGCCTCGACGGGAGTACCGCTGTCACTGACAGGTCACTGCATACACCATACCAGATTACAATATATACTGGCTTGAATATATAAATATCGACAACATCCCATACATTGGTCGGATTCCGAGTTAAGTAGCTTAAGAATTTGTCTTATGTCAGAATCAATAGCTTGGGTGGGGATCACATCCATAACTCTTGCCACAAATGATAGGGTTTCTACGTAACTTACCAACCTACGTGCCATCAAGCCAGTCAAATATGAATCGCTTCACGTACTTTAGTATTTTCTTTCAGATAACTTTTGTTTATGGTTTAGAGCAGGTTTCAGCAACTTGCATTGTAAAGTTACGGTTCTCAAATTCTATAGTTATATATAATCCCCGCAGATTGCTAATGCGCTGGAACCTTGTCTAATTAACACCCACGTGACGTCACCCGCAATACTCGCTGGTCAGTTTTGCGAACGATTCTGAGTGTTCGATACGTCACGATTACGTCACCAATATGGCGGCCAGGCGCATTAGCAATCTGCGGGGATTATACGTACTAGCAGGCCTGCATCCCCCGAGTCTGTATACCCCGCCTACTACCACCTTGGGCGGAGCAGGGTCCTCCTATCATCTTGAGGTCCCGGGGAGTTCGGCACACACTGCTGATTCCCCTGGGTCAGCAAAAACGACGTGTGAGTATGTGATTGTGTAGGCGACGAGCTAGCCACTTGTCACTACTTTTTCACAATTTTCCGTCTAACCCAGCCCAGTTTTATTTAGGCTGAATGTGGCTAAAGGGGCCTGCTGCCCCTTTGACCCTGCCTACCCCTTCGGGGATTATGGGCGTGATGTTATATGTATATGTATATGTATGTATTGCAGACAAGAGTTAATAGACCAGTACAACACGGAGGACATCTTCGTGTTCCTACTGTCGACGCGCGCCGGCGGGCTGGGCATCAACCTGACGGCGGCCGACACAGTCATCATACACGACATCGACTTTAACCCTTACAACGACAAGCAGGCTGAGGACAGGTCAGTCGACTGATGTGACACATGCGTTTTTTCATAAAAGAACCAATCTTTCTCGATATGGGGGACGGCGCCCCAAATGACAAGGTCTACAGGTCTAAGATATACCTATATTTTACAACGAATAATGTTAAAATTACACCAGACACGCCACAGACATCCTCACGTACTTTCTTAAATTCAAACATAAACCCAAAGATGTTGTGTTGGCAGATGTCACCGGATGGGCCAGACGCGGCCCGTGACCATCTACCGGCTGCTGAGCGCCGGCACCATCGAGGAGGGCATCTACCAGGTGGCGCAGGAGAAGCTCAACCTGGAGAAGCACGTCACCGGCGCGGACGGTCAGTGACTACTGTGCTCTATCAACATTATGTGGGTTGCACAATAGCAACCCTCGATTAGAGAAGAATATAGCGCGGTTACCTCTACAAATCAGACTGGGGAAGAACCGTTGAGCTGTCTGAGGGTAAAAAAAAACAAAATACCCAGTGCCCACTACTGATATACAACCATAGCCAGTCTCACTTCCGCTCTTTTTTTGTCATGGGAAATCCCTTACAATTCTTAGGCAGAAGCAGAGCAAGGTGTGTCCGACTTGCGTGGACTATGATGCTGAAACGTAACGTAAAAAATCACTAATAATAATAAGCTTGTTGGCATAGAAACTACATGCATTGCAATAATCTAAAATTCATCTTCCTAGCGTTATATCCCGTGCTTAGACGGGGTCCGCTTAGACCATGATCCAGGATTAAGTGAGTCTGGTAATTACATTGAAGCGACTGTCTATCTGATCTTCGTAACTCTAAGATAGGGGAACCAGACAATTATTGAATCATGATTACAAATCCAAAGTTGTTTGAATTTGCAGGTTTCATCACGATGTTTTCCCTCACCGTCGAGCTAGTGGTATAAATACGTACATATATTTGAAAAATCCAGAGGTACGTGCCCGGGTTTGAACCCGCACTCCTCGGTTAAGAGGCGCGAGTCCTTACCATTGAGCTACCACCGCTCTGCAATAATTTAAAATTATTTTATATTAATTATTCTCTAATGAATTAACTTTTTAAAGAGATGTCATTAATTAAATGAATCCTAAAATTCAATAAAAATCCTAAAATTCAAATAAAACAGTGCCGGGGATAATAACTTAAGGTTACTTTCCGCATATGAAAAGTTCAATCTTGACTACACGTTTCATCTGGTGGAACAAATAATAGCCACTGATGGATTGGTACGAGGTGAGGAGGGGAAGATCTTTGAAAGAGACCACCTAATCACATGCCTTCATTTCCTACTATCTTATCCATTGTCCATCAGTTAACTATTCAAAATTTTCCTAATAGGCAAGATGACAAAAAAAATCTGTTTAGTCCGTCAGTAAGATTATAAAAAAATATTGAACACGTATTTTTTTATTTATTTGTCAAACAAACATTGACGAAGATACAATGCATTCAAGTTGCGCGTGACGTCACGCTTTCGTACAATTTTTACAAAATAGTGACGTCGCAAGCCCCCAATCCAAAACTTTGATGCTCTTTATCTTTGTGATTTTTTGTTAATATGATTAAGCGAAAAATATGTGTCTAGTATTTTTGTATAATCTAACTGACGGACTAAATAGAATTATAGTTTTCTGATTCAGTCATCATTCCATATTTGGTCACGGAACGTTCGACAGCAGAAATGATATACTGAAGTGTGTCTCACTCATTTCAGAGAACGACTCGCAGGAACACAAAAACGTGGTGCGGCTGCTGTCTGCGGCGCTGGGCCTCACGTCGCCCAGCAAATGATTGTTGGCCTCCGACCAGCACGTGATCGTCATCGACTAGTGGCCGGCGGTGGCGGCGGTGCGCGGCTAGTACAAATGTGGGGTTCGTAGAGCGCAAGGTTGCTTACCAATGAAAATATGTTATCTTTTTAACATTTATTATACAAGCTTAGTTTGTGGGAAACCACTAACTTATTTATTATATTCGTTATAAGGGACTTATTTAAAGGATCTTAGAAAAAGAGCAAAAAAATTTTTTTGCTTTCCGTACAAAAGTTGATTGGCTGATTGACAATGATTTGTACAAAAAGTAAAACTGTTTTGCCCATTTTCATCAAACCTTATTGGTTCCTTTTAATAATGAGTTAAATAAGGTTTCGCATGTACTAAAAATGACCTTGTATACATATTATACATACATAGCGTCATGGCAGAGAGCAGTAGGCAGATACCATATTTGTATAACTTTCCAAACCAGTAAATTCTACACTGTGAATTCGAAATTATTGATTCTATAGATAGAAAGCCAATGAAGCGACTCCCAAGCGGTCGAAGTTCATTTGATGAGTAAGAATTGTCCTAAACTATAGATTCGTAGCATCGACTACAAATGCAGCTGATTACAAATTGTTGGTCCTTCGAGCCGGATTCGAAAGTGACAACATTATACAATATAATAATATCGTTCTTATGTGATGTTGGTAAGGCTTTCAGCATTCTTACAAGGTTAGTCCGACCTTTCAATATTTTTTATTAAACAGTGGAAAATTATTATTAGTGGGTAAAGTTTACAAGTAAATGTCAAAAATGACGCATCCTTGCCAGTTCTACGGACCTTATAGACTACACCCAATAGTGATATAAACGACGTTTGTGGTACACTCTAGAGACGAATTTGTAATACTACCCTCAACCCTGTATATGATCTGTAAATGCTAAGTGTGACTGAAATTAATTAAATGACAATTAAATTTAAATTAATTTGTCTTAGTGTGCAGTACGTCCTAATATGATGTTTCGTAAAATAGCACATACTGTATCAAATAAATGTTAAATATTTAATTTAATAATATATTGAGAAAAACACTAAAAAAGCTTGTTCTTGAATTTATTAATTATTCTAGCGCTGTTATAGTATGTACATCGAGTTATGAAAACAAATATAAATTTACGGTGGTACTTTCGTATTACAGTGAACAATTTGAACATGTGTATTAATATATTTTAAGGATGTATGAGTAAATTATTTGATAAACTTCAGACATTCAGAACAATAAAGATATTTTGAAAAATCTTGAAATAAATTTACTTATTGCGCTTGGGCGAACAACACATAGGCCCGGCTCGCATAAGAAATAAGAAAGCTTTATATATGTAGGTACAAACAATTCCTTTCGGTTACGAGTTCAAATTTATTGAAGTGATATTACAAAGTATAAATACAGGATAGTAAGAAATATCTATTTAATTACATGTGCATTCAATAAATATTTTGATTTTTTGCATTTGTTTGTTCATATTGTTTTTGTTACCTGGCTATGTATATCTGTATATACTATATGCATCAAACATATAGCATTATGCTACCATTTAGAGTTTTAGCAAATAAAATATCCATGAGACGGCACTACTAAGTCTCATAAGTTGTCAAAATTATGATCGGCTCTGTTTGATGTGATCCATAAAATGTGAAATGGATGTCTCCTCCCGAAAACGAACTAATTACACAGTAACGCCATCTGGTGGGTATTTTATTCAGAAAACTTTAATTCCGATAGGTTACATGACTACTGTACTGAATAAAAAATGATATTTTTATAATAGATTCAAATGTAGATTGTAAAAATCGGCTTAAGTATAAAATTTGTATAACATTGACTACGGTAATGATGCTTGTGTATAAATAATAAAAGAAAAATATAAACAGCAAATGTATAAAAGTATACGCTAAGAGGTGGATACACTGTCAGTATTAAAAGAAAAAGAATACATAAACAGTACTTAAGGTTAAATACTTAATTCATTTAATTGTTGGCTATTACAAGTTATTGCGAATTTTTGTACAATCCGTTGTTATAGGAATATTGTTACATCTGAATGACTTGACAATATTATAACTGCTGTTCTATATACAATATATAATGTTAAAATATATAATATACATCGGTTCATGTCTGCATCCACAAATTCAATGCAGAAAATACTGTTCTAATAATATGACAGAAAAAATACTGACAGACTGTCTACCTTAATTCGGTATTAATTACATAAAAATAGATTAATTTAAAAAAAAAAACATTTTTAATAGATAACATGTGATTTCACTGTTAATAATATTTAAAATGGTTATGAAATACATTCAAACGGGCCTTTATTGGTTATGAAGAGTGACTTGTAACATATTGTATTTATAAACATGATGATTAAATGGTGTAAGTTAAATTAAATGATTAGAAGATTTATCTTTTCACGTCAGATACTAGATTTTTCTAACTAAGGTTTAAGGCAACGATTTCCTTTTCCAAGCACACTTGAGTGTTTTTGATCCTAATTTTATACGGTCCACTTTTTCCAATTATTATTTGCAATATAAGTTTTAGACAGATCACAAATTGAAAGTATTGGGTGAACTTTAAAAGGCGTGTAAGTGACGTTTTAATTGACGGTTTTCATATTCTTTTGACAAACAATATATTATTACCTTTGTCGTACAAATTCTGTAAACTTACTTAGAAAGAAGACGTGCTATTTTAGTGTACCCCCTTCGCGTTAATTAAGATCAGAAATGCGACTATCTCTGACGCACAAATGTAGTGTAATTTGGATGGTATATGCGCCTTTTACAGCTCAACAGTCACGCGCCAAGTTTGATGACGTCACTTGTTGCCACTGCCGTCAATACCGCGTACATTTCGACTTTATTACAAGTATTAAAACTAGATCTAATACCAATCTAAATAATACATAATAAACAATTTTAAGCCTATTTTATTTGGATTGAAAAATGACAACATTTTATTTAACAACATTTAAATTATTCGTTACTTTTTTAATTGAGATTAAAACTAAGGATCGTGCCATATGGCGTTCGGTTCTTTCTGCCTACCCCGCTAGGGAAGTGGCGTGAAGTTTAGTTAGTTAGTTAAAACTTGTTCTATTATTATTGTAATAAGGTCGAATGTGTCTTGCATAGACATTTGTAACACTGCGCTACACTGCACAATTGCGCTAACTCAAGTCACTACTCAGAATGTATAAACTCACTTCTTTAAAATCAAATAAAATATACACGGCGCAAGCGCAGTACTGTGTGGATTCGATAAATATTGCTTTTTGTACATCACGGTTCATTCTACGCATTCTATTTTCTGCAATAAGGCGTTATGTGAACTGTGCTTGAGTTAGTTACAGTTTTGTGTAGCCATGTCTAATATTGCAAGCGATACTACTGCCTTTAGGTAAATGTTAGTATCAAATTGAGAAAATATATTTTTTAACATACTTAGTTCTTTGATAGTTATTCGCATTTAGATAATTATATTAGTTACAAGTGCACTATGGTTCTCAGTATTTTTTATTTAAGAACGATAGTGAAGCATTTCCTTTAGTGTACCACCAAAGCCGCAGAAATTAGTTATTTTGTATTTTAATTTATTTGATATTAATTCTTATGTTAAGTAGTTAATTATCTTTATTTAAGTAGTTGATTTTAGTTAATTTAAGTTACGTTTCTAGAATATACACACGGAACTAATATTTGGTTGTTTTATTGTTTTTTTTACCAGCCTATACTAGAACACCGAGGAAGAATAGAAAATCTGCAGTCGATTTAGAAAATATTATATTAAAGTATAAGAATAATTTGCAGATAGTTTGGTAATTAAGATTATCCATCGCAGTTTTCCCTAAACATGATTTATTATGGTGTTTATTGCTTCATAAAACGCGAAGTAACTTGTCAAATATAAAAATTATGTCTAATAATCTCTCTTCAGTCGGGTAAAATAACAAAAAATAATTTGTAATCCATAGTTCGAAGTCCTTTTTCAATCATATCTTAATATCACTTTATAAGCTAATACTGTATGTGATGTGAAAGAAATAACTTTCAATTTAACAATAACATTTTTATAATTTTCATTTGTTTATTATATCTTGAGAACTTTCGAAATGGTTAATAGCAAGTCCCGTTGCTAAGAGTCATCCGGCGCGAAGGACCAGCGGTTTCGTGAGAAGCCTTCAATTTGCATGCACACGTTAGACTACGTAAAATGTCTAGGCATCTCACAAGGTCTGTTTACTCACATTGCACGCAGCCTACTCGGTGTGTCAACAAACATATGCCTTTCACTTAGCTAATGTCAATGCGATGCGTGGGAGCTTGGTGTTAGTAATTTTCGTTTTTAAAACTGTATCCTGCGCGTGCATTACATCACTACTGGGTTTTGCTCTGTATTAATAACGAATCTATCCTCCGCCTAAACTTCATTATTAATACAAAAAGGAATTTTATCCTGTTTTTTTTTCCATATTCATGAATTTAGCACAAGTATAGTTGATTTAGACATTAGTTGTTTTAAGGGTATGTTTTTTTTTCATAAAAAAGTGTATTGAACCAAACTTTGATGACAGCCACCCTTTAATAAGTGTCTTACACTTTTTTAGTGAATATAAAACATGGCTAGATTCCTTATATATTGATTAAGGTATCTGTAGGTATATCTTGACTATAACTTGGTTCGTTGTGCATTTTCATACATGACAATAGTTCATTAATTAACTAACTAAACTTCACGCCACCTCCCCAGCGGGGTAGGTAGTTCATTAACATGAGCAAACAAGGCATTTGTATGGTTACAGCAGCATAATGTCTTCGCAATTATGGTAGGTATGTACTTATATTAAGCACTCGATAGAACCTTGAAACTTGTAAAAGTCAAGCAATGCTCGTCTTGGTAAAGACTGGGATGTTGATCTGAACCTCGGGGTGCTTTCTTTACAATACAATGTTTAAGGAAAGCGCAGTTCTCACAGACTAAATCTCTATATTTAAGTAGTAGTTGAACATTATTCTAAACTGAAGGCAATGTTTATCGTATTTAAAAATATACTTTATGTAATAATGGACTAATGACATTCAAGTGTATGAAGTTCACAGGAAATAGTTAGCAAGTGAGTAAGTTAGGTATACTGCAAAAAGTAGACGTCTAATGAGACAGCGCGCGCAAAGGCTGCAGTGATGTCATTAGCATAATGATTGTCAAGTTAACACTGCATATGTTCCGAGGCGCAATAGACTTGCCAGAGAACATTTAACCGATTGAATTGTACTGTGATTTAAGTTTGTTTGAGAAAAAAAATCGTAGAAACGATGCAGTTGCAAGATTGGTTGCTGGTTTATACCAAGATATTTATTGGTGAATACAATTTAGATGAGATTTTTCCCACCTTGTCTCTGCGAGGTTTATTTCGGTAAATGTTGCTTAGTCAGTGACAAATCACTTCTTGTTTCTGAACTTTTTGTCAATAGTATCACTATATGGTTATGTGCTCTATGAAACTCGATCACACCTATCGCGTACATAGACTTCCCCTTAATTGTATATGTAGTCCTTTAACCAACTGATTATCTACAGTAATGTCACCACCTACATTCTATAAATATACATTTTGATGTTTTAAAAAGTCAAGAACTTGTCACGGAAACGTACTTACAACACCCAGATCTAAAATAATATCAAATTATTAATTTAATTGCGATCTTTTTTTATTTCAGATACCTAGGTTATTATTTAGGTGCTAAAGTAACGGGGTGTGATGTGTTTAAAAAATAGCCTATCATTTTCAAAATATCTAACACGGCTTCAGACAATCCTTTAGCTCGCCATCAACTGAACTCGTCATCGCTCCAAGACCCATTATCTAGATGCTACGAATTTGTTGGACGTCGTCGTGATTCGCCCCGCTGTGTCTCGCAAACACCGTCTCGCATGAATGGCTAGCGCGTTCGTGCTTCGAGCACAGAGTGTTGGCGAGTAGATACTGTAAGCCGAACGGTAAAGTCGTGCCCACAATGAGCGAATTGTTCGTGTTAGTCATTGGTCAGTATTAAAAAAAACAATAGTTATTATAAATTGTGCTAACCCAAAATTGTGTCAAAGCGAAAATAATATGACCTAGATCTATGAAGGTAGCTCTGCTGGAGAGCATTACACGAAATGGAACGAGCGAGCCAGCTGTAATTTAGGGCACTTTTCCAACTTTTCTAATCCTGCGCATTCGCACATTGCGCTAACGCATTTTTGAAAAGTGATTTAAAATGTACGCAGTGAAATGAGTTGGCGCAATTACGCGTTGTTACGTATGTATGTGTAGTTTATAAAACAACTATCTTCTGCCCGCGGCTTTGCTCGCGTGGTACATCGATGAAACATAGCTTATGTGTTATTCTGAGGTATACCATTGTATAGTTTCATTAAAATCCATGCAGTACTTTTGGCATGAAAGAGTAACAATCCAAACTATCGCGTTTATAATATTAGGTAGTAAGATAACATCAATAACCAGTGTAAAATATTAGCTTCAGCCCGCGACTGCTTCTGCAAAGACCCCGCCATTGTTGTTTTATGGAATAAATATGTCGTTTCACACGACTCTGTTCCTCCAAGACTCCGTAATATTCGTCTAAAGACATGAGGAGAGTCATCATTGTGATTCTCGCAAACACCGTCTCACATGAATGGCGTGTCCGTGCTGCGAGCACAGAGCGTTGGTTAATTGCTTTGGCGAGCAACTATGGGCTGTGCGGGGCGTAAGGCCGTGCTCACAATGAAAGAGATTTGAGTTTCTGTGATCGCAAGAAATATGTTTAAAGTTATGAAAGTAGTGGAAATAGTTGAACGCTAACGAGAAACGAGAATCAGGTGTACATTTTACTCACTCTACTATAACTCTTACTAGTGGATGTGAGAAAAAAAATATTGTCCTCTAATTTGAAACAAATTTTTTAGTGAAAATTTAAGAAATTAAAAAAAAAAAAATCTCTATTTATTAAAAAAATTGGGGATAAGAATGGGCTCAATCTTAAGATACCGATTTATAATATCTTTTCCATGTAAAAGTCTCCGTTAAGTCTGTCTACTACACCGACTGAACAAAAAGGTAAGGCCAAATACCAGACTCGAATGTGCTACTCGAGGCTCGCACCCGGCGGCAACGGGCGTGCGCGGGCGCAACTGTGGCCGCGGCTCTCTCCGCGCCGCGCCGCCGCGCCAGTCGGCACACCGCCCGGGCGGGCGCCACACGACCGGGATCTGCGCGAGCGAACAGCGGCGACGAACAATCATTACAGTGAACAAACACTCGCCTACGACCGCCGTAACATGCGAACGCTAGATTCTGGTGAGTACACTTCCATTATCCCCTCAATTCGACGCCCAGCCTGCCTAGACACATTTTCGACACGTTCTATTATTATTACGATTTATTTTCGGCTGCGTGCATCGGGGGTGTTACTGCGTTCCTTTTCACGCGAACGATTTTCCCGCGTGAAAATAACTTCATCGTCAACTCTAGTTAGTTGATTTATGCCAGTGGAATAGAAAGCGGACCGCTCCTGATATAATACTTTTATACCTACGTGCATGCGGCTAATTTCACCGCTAAAATAAACGGCTAAGTAATAAAATGAAAGTGCACTTGCAACACATTGTTTGTTGAGACCGGGCGCGGGTTAGCTAATGGCTCCAACGAAGATAAAAAATAGATTTTCTTGTGTATGCTTGTGATCTCAATAGCGACCGCGGCGCTCCGATGGCCTGAATACCGACGATTTGTACAGCGAACTATCGGTGTATCTCTACGGTATCCACTACGATTCGAATACACCAAACAAAATAAATTAAAACTGAATGAGGGTGCTTACACCAGTTTTCAGGCGAAAAAACAAATGTGAAAATTAGTACGATAAAATTCCGCAATATGGCGGAGTCCTAGTCCGTAACATCGTTCAAAATTAACATGAATTCAATTAGGTACAAGTAACACGACAACGCAACTAACAATTGATTATAATTGCTGAAGATCACAAATAACTTCGAGCACTCGAAACTCGAATGTCAATTTTAATTGATCGTGCGATCTACAAATTGGATGCAATTATAGAACATTGACACCGTGTTGCAGCATACGCCGAATTATAAATCAACACCTTTTCAAATGTACCCAACGACTGAATAGTAAAACTGTTAGTTCAACACCTTGAACTACTGATGCATGCAGTTTTCTAATAGTACTGAATTCAATCAAACACAAGTAATGAACGAATATGTAGATATTTCGTACTGAACTGCACTGATGGTAGTGAATAGTGAGCGAGATGGCCAAGAACTGAATATTAATGCTTCTTATAAGTGGAAAATGGTTTGCGCTGCCCGAGAAAATGTGATCATCATATTTAAAGCGGTTTGTTTACAGTTTAAAACGTATTCCATTGGCTGATACTTTATTCTGTGGAAGCAATAGGCATGGCGGTGAATCATACCGAGAGATTACCTATCTGTTTCATTGTCAGTTATGTAGTAGGCATTTTGCATAATTACCTTTTTGTTCGTAACCTCTTATTACATTTGCAGAGTTCGTCGGTTACATTTTCCATGTAACAGTGACTGAATAACAGTGACTTTGATATGATAGATAATTAACATCTCCTTATAGATTCTTAAAAATTGGGTTAAGTTTTAACTGACTGATAATGGTAATTTTTTTACCTAAACCCAACTTTAACTATGGACTTTTAATTTGTAACTTGTCATCACAAAAAATCTTTGAGGTCAGAACCGACTAACTAGGTATTTAATGTTAAGTCACCTAGGAGTACCTATGAGGTGTTAGTTGACTTTTGTTTACTTAGGTAGGTATTTACTTATTTTAAGAAATTTTATGGATGATGATCTGACTCAAGGATTTATGAATCACAGTTTGCAAATATAGGTGGCACGCATCGTCTCTTGCTTGATCAAGGCTAACCACTATTTTTGTTGATTTTTAGCGAATATCAAAATACTTAATACCTGAAGCTGAAGTACAGAAAGATAAATAAAACTAATGATCAAACAAACCGCACTTTATGTCCTAAGATGCGATGTGTTTGATCATTAAAGCATAAGAAATATGAAATTTTTTGTGCGTTTAAGGATTAGGTGACTAATAAAGGTCGCAGTGAAAAAAGATTAAAGGGCAAATGTCAACTTAAATCCTAGCTGAAGTTTGTTGAATTAGGACCAAAGTGTTATGACCATATTTAATAAAACTAAATGTAATGATAGATTAAAAAATACACGTATTTTTAACTTACAGCGACTACTACGTCTATTAGATTAAAAAAAAAGGCACAGGTAAACTTCTCCCATTATATTAGAATTTTTGCGTCGTTTCCATGGAAAGCTTTAAAAAAAAGGGGGCGTGGTCTAGATTATGAAATATTGGCTATCGAAAATGCGCAATCATGATTTTTCTGCCGAGACCGATCTGTTAAGTACCTATCAAACGCGAAACAACAGACTGCACCGCGGCTGCAGTAAAAACTGCGTTTATTTTCCGATATTTCGTTACGTCCACCTCTGAGAACGCCGATCTAACAGCAGAATATTATGTGCTTGCGCGAGTCGTCTGGTGCTGGCGTTAGGTAACGAGAGATACCTACCGCTATTGAGCGAGGTCAGTCACCCCTGAAACTGAGCTGCGCGCGGGCAACGCTTCATTAAAGTAGTTTGCGCGGTGCAATCGCTGCAGACTTACAGACGAACACTTTTCAGATGCTATTTAGGTACAGTTTAGGCTGAAATTGAGAAATAAGTTGCTTTTTTGTGCGGTTTGTACGGAAAAAGTGACACTGTTAAGTTGAAGAAATTTTATTGGACTTATTGGTACTCTGCAACGTGCGAAAATTTTAGTCGTCTATAACTTTGAAGTACGATTGAAAGCACGGTATAAGTATACAACTCCTTTCAACAATAAACCTTATTACAACTGACTCTCTTCAACAATAAAGCTTATCACAATGTAATAAGAGCTAGATTGTACATATTTTTGCTCGTGACTACATGTTATAGGAGAAAGACAGTAATATTGGCAAATCAGTCTAGCATTAGAAGTATAGAGGGAAATCTAATACTTACTGCTAACTATTAATATACGTACCGAAACATTGAATGGTACCGAAGTTACCGTTCAATGTTGTTTGTTGCCACTACCGTAAATATCAGATTACGCTTACATACCCAGAGGCGGAGTCCACTGGCCAATTAGTCCCGGGTAATCAAATGGTTCTCATGTGGGATTAGAGTAAATCTACGCTTTAGCATACCAGAGATTAACGAAGGTAGGCGATGAGGACAGCTGGTCAAGAAAGGGCAAGCGAGCTGCAGCAGCTAGCAGCTATTTCACGATCTAAGTGCAAGAAAAATCTGAATATGGAATGATCAAGCAAGACTTTTTTTTTCAACAGGGCCATGGTATGTTAGGGGCCTTTAAAGACCCATTTGTGGTTTAAAGAGTGCTAAACTTCACATTGTGATTCTATCATTAATATCTCAGCTCTACATTGACTGCAACAGCTTATCATAGACTTACCTACTTAAATTGATCATTGTCTAAAAGTGCAATATTTTGATGCATACAAACTAAAATAAATAATTAACATTTTCACACTCACTTTCATCTACGTTCTGAGACACCACGTTTGATGTAACTAATGACTAATCTTTCATTTAACTAATTAGAGAGATCCAACGCAGCATCTAGCAAATCTAGAATTTAATACAGATGACGACGTATCTTAGGAATTTTTATGATATCTACAGTTGTCACGTTTCTATATTCTTAATCCAGTATTGTTTGCATTTTATACCATTTTGCATTTTGAATCATTAGGAAAAATATATTGATGTTATTCCACATAATGACAAGAACAAATTTGTAATAATATAAAAAGTACAAAAGTGTATGGTACTCCGTGCATGGAATCGCTCTACATTTTTTAATCAGCCTGTTTCACACATTCTGAGTATCAGGAAGATTCTGAGTCTTCTCGTTCTAACCATTTCGATTGGACGCAGTAAATTGCATTCAGTTGTGTATAGAAGCTTTTATAGCCACGGTTATCAAAAACCAATTTCCGTCGAAATTTGTGCTGTATTCGAAAATAATTTATCAATTGCCACAGTTTATAAATACTTTCTCAACAAAAGTTATGTTACAAATAAAATTCATTTATGTGATTGAGAACAAAATACTTATTAAAAATTGCATCAATTATTTTTACGCATCATTTTTCCTTGGCACGGTTATTTAAACACATTAAATCGGTGTAGTTTCACGCTGAATTGTAAGCGTATGATCGATAAGTAATAAAATGATATCAAAATAGTGTCTACTTGTTTTATACATATGTTATCGATATATTCTTAGCGTTTTAATTCGGAGTCCGTTGATCCATGATTCAATCCAAGACTTCTACCTAGGGATAGAATCACTGCCCAACAGGTAAATTAGAATACTCAAGTAAAATATTTATTTTTTATATAAAAAGATTTCTACTACTTACTTATAATAAGAATCACCATCGTACGTCCTAATAAATAGAACTAGGCATTCAAATATTTTATCAATTTATATAATTCCTGAATCTAAAAAACAACGTTTAACGTGTCTTGTAAAAAGTGAAACAGTCCCAGAATAAAAAGTCACTTATGGTAACGTTAATTAATTCATTAATGGGCGCACTTACCTGCTAATTACGTCGAGACTTGTAAATGTTTCGCGTACCTCGGAAACAGCTAAGTAAAGCAATGGTTTCGTCGGTTAATCTTAGATAAGTGCTGGTTATTATGTTACCACCGTGTCTTTTTAGCAATTAAAATGGTTGTAAAATGAAGATTGTATGAAGATTTTACGAAATTTTGTTTTATTTGCATCGTTGTCATCACTTATGAATATCTAAAATGCAGCTTTCCTTTGTTTTCATGGGATGTTATATTTTATTTTAAGATCCCGAAATATTTTTTCACGACAGCTAAACTAAACTTTATCCAATTATAAACAACTCATTTCAGGATTCACGTTAGTGCAATGTACATGAAATGTATACTATAATGTACATTTAGGTTAAGATACGTTGGAAAAGAGATATCTCTATCTAAAAGTACCTATAGATACTCGTAGCATAGATCACTTTATTTTCCATTAAGTCCTTCAGCTTTATGAGTTAAAAAGCTATAAAATGAATGCCCTGCAAAAAACGGTCGTTACTCTGTTTGAAACCTGTGATACCCTCTTACCCTCGGTAGAGTTAGCCTTTACCACCCAGAGTGATGTTCCACTACTTGTCATCTTCTGAACTGTCCCTTTAGCATTTAAAATCGTATAATACCTCGTATAGTTCCTTAATCAGATAATATATTTATATAAATAAATATCAACTATAGGTAAATAAACAACGACATTGAATACAAACAACGATTGTTACAAGTTACAACTGAGTCCGTATGCGTCGGTGCGCGAGCGCAGGCGTATTGTGTGGGCTGCAAAGAAGGCGCGAACGGCAATGACGACGGAACGACGGACCATAGACTCAGGAATGTAGGTGATATAGGTTTATGTACACCTGGTTTATATATTATACGAGACCTGATAAATCAATCATGTATGAATGAGCTGGCCAGTACAGCATCATAGTTTAAAAGTCTTAAAGCAGTAGTACCTATTTACTGACTGCTTACAAAGTGGCCTATCTGGAGTACAGAGATCAATCAGATTTTTTCATTGATTTCTGATGCACATATTCCTATCTTAAAACAAGATTATAGATTTGCGTGATTTAAGTATTAGTACTTAAATAACTTCGATTTGATTAATTGGATGGATTGATTATGAAAACATTATGTTAAGGCGTACCTATTATGTCTTCAAACGGTAGAAGTATAATTGAGTTAATATTACTAGTATACTGTGGAATGTTATGTAACTTTTGAGACACAGAACATACTATAAGATTAGAATAATATTACACCGTAGGAAGGTAATTAACACCTTCTATTCTTTCTGTGTGCGTGAATAGATAGATGCCTTACAATTCAAGACTTAGTAATAATCAGTCATTATAAAGTTATTAAAAACCAAATTTTCCAAATACCTATTTAAATACATATAAGAATAAATAAATATCAGACTACATCACATACATTGATCTGACTCCGAGGTAAGTAGCTTAAGCACTTGTGTTACGCCGCGGATATCCGAAACAACAGTGGTATTACAAATATATACTTAAATTAAATATTGGATATTAACACCTAGACACAGAAAAACAAAAGAATTCATCACACAAATGTTTGTCCTTGGAGGGGATCAAACCCACAACCCTTGGCGCATGGGGCAGGGTCACTACCGAACGCGCTATCGAGCCAGTCAAGTTTGTTACCAACATCTTTAATGTGATTATACTTTAGCAAGTTTTGGTGACCTCAAGGAAATATTAACCTTATTCATTATTTATTAATTCCTTAACTGAAAATTCAGAATTAGTTTAGTATTACTGTATCAAGGTTAGTATAGAAAGATATCGTTTTTGAATCGCGAAAAAAGTTGGCATATTAAGACGACTAGCTATTGCGTTGCAACCCACTTTGTTCTCCTTACTCGTAGATAAGTACGAGTAATCATTCGCATTATCCGGCACCACGACATTGGTACAATTCCCGTGGTCAAAGTCGGCGTCGCGCTTTTTGCCAACTTGTCCGACCGGTAGTTTTTGTGCGAACGGTACCACCCGGAGTTTTTGTCGATGTTAATAGATGAATCACTTTTAAAAGGTCTGTCAGAGCGTGCCATCGCTAAATTCACTTATCTTGGAGAATTTGATGAATTTGGAGTGAAGATGTGTTGCAGTTGTTTTAATTTTGTTTAAGACAATACTAGCTTTTTTAATCAATTTTCAAAATTCGGCAAAATACGGAATATTTTTTTTTTATTAGCAATCAAAACAAATGGTGTGCAAACTACAAGTAAACTGTAGGTAGAAGATTGCTAAAATACCAAAATGGATCATCAAGGCATCTTACATCAGTAGCGTAGTTGGTCCTAAGGGACCCGTTCAAATGTGATGATAGGCACTGTTCATCCCTAAGAAATTATGTTACAAACCTTGATTTCTTTACACCGGGCCTATCTTTAAATAATTATCTCTACTTCGCGTATGATCCATTGCCTCTTATCCTATTCATTCTAATTCGGAAAAGTGTGGGCGAAGAGCCCCGACTTCGAGCCTGAATTAAGCAATGATCCTTTCTCTTATGCATAATTTCATGACCGTATTTCTTAAATCTCTGTCTAGATTAGGACCTATGTTTTTAATTTGATCACTGGTCACACTGTTTTGGAATTAACCATAAAACTTTGCTAGCTACTTACATCATTTTAAAATTTTAAAGTTACATATTAGATTCTTACTTAAAAGTTAATATAATAGTAGTATCTATAGTCTACTGCTATCCTCACAGACATATTTAGCACTGCTCTGTTCTGCGCAATTAGGGTTTGTTGAATTTAAACATCCAGAAGATGGCGTAACTGTAACGTACGGTTTTGTCACCCTCTTCATTGGTAAGTTTTCAGAACAAACTGACATAAATATCACAATGAAGAGTCCTGTCAACAAAGAACCCATAGTGACAGTTTATGACCAAGCACATGACCACGAGACTCCCTCGGCCTCGTGTCACTTGACGTTTTTGTTTTTTGAAAACCCTCATTGTCTCAACTCAGTTCTGTCTGAAATCACTTTTCAAAAATGTGTTTCCACAGCGCTCATTTTACAGGGTCGGATCTTCAAGCTTGTGACCTGAGGACGCACTCAGCTCGTTCGTTATATTTTGCTTCGCTGTGTTACAATTTTGAATTCATTCAAGATCTGCAGTAAACTGTGGTGAAATTACAAATATCCAAAAACATCACATTGTTATCAACATTTATTTAGGACAGTAGTCGGTATCTGGTAAAATTCGTTTTACTTGAATCGAATTTTACCAGATTCGTAGAGTACTACTTTACGACAAAGTCTAGCAGGGTATTGTTGTAATTCTTATTGATGTTGTACAAAGTGATAGATAAATAAAGATCTATCGTAACCCATTACAAAAAGTTGATTAGCAATCGAATAAAATTAAAAATAGCAATCGTTATGTCACATTGCATCGTCGATTAATTCCTCAGATCGATCGGATCGAGACAAAAACAGAGCCGTGCCCAGTGACCTAGAACTACAGACTGTGTACACAGATGCCTTATTGCTGGCAACTCAAGTGACGCCAGCTGCTGAGGAAGTAGCAACTCTACGTCTTGGAGTTAGTGGTAATTTTGGATTGAGCTACTCAACCTATGTTGGGTTATGTGGCGAGAGCACGCTGATGTCATGAGCTCCGCCCACGACGTCTCATGAATGTAGATTTTATCTTGTTTGATATTGTGATTCAATATTTGTCTCATACGCAGAAGAAGGTGGTAAACATGCAGCACGATCCTATTTACGAAATATTTTTGCGATCGATCAGACCAGGAATTAAATTCCTGGACCTCGAAGTAAAAAAGGAATCGTATATCTATCAATAGGTATATCTTTTCGAGTATGAGACGGCATGGGCTCCTGTACCTTGCAGGCCTGATGTTAAACATGTGAGTGCTGCCCCGCCAAATGCGTCAACTTAATTCACTTCGCCAATTGTATCAAATTTCAACTCACTTCGTCAGGTATTGGTGCCCAACGAATGTGGCGTTTTCTATTTCATGATTCACTCTGCGCATTTCATTTTGCGCAACTTTTTTATAACTTATACAACCGATGCAAATATTAACGTGAACGTATAAGGTAAGGTACCATTTCTTTGGTAGGAAATAAATCTGGATAAGCACTAAGACATAGCCATACATTGCGAATCTTCAAGAAATCGTAGATACTTTGACAAATTTCTTAGATCTCACAGTTTTTCTAGTGCATGCACTGCACATCGGAGTTATCTGATAAAATTAGGTTTAGCTCTTATCTTCTCAAGGCTAGATCTTAATTAAACTAACGTAGATGTACAGTTCCATCAAACATTCCATCAGCCGAGTCTGATGTAAGTAATTATTTTATTTTAAATGTTTATTACTTCCTATCTAATAATGAAAAATAGTCGCTATGAGAAACCTTAGGAAATAAGTTTTTTTTTTCTTAATAGAGATTACGGTTGTATTTTCCGGAAGCGAATTTGTCTAATAAAACAAGACTCATTGCAGTTATAGCTTTAAAAGCCATTTCCCTAATGTCATAATTAATTTTCTCCTAATGCTGACAACCAATTTGAGAACTTTGTTTCTTTACTTTTTTTTCGCAAGCCAGCGATAAATCATATATAACCTTTTAAATAAATAATTTCATTTTTTAATTTAAATAATTTCATTTTAAATTTGGTCGAGAAAACGAAATGCAACTGAAGTTGTAAAAACATTCCCACAGGGCTAAATTAAATAATGGCACTTGGCTACTTTACTACTACCCCTTTGTACTAATATTACCTACAAATCATGTAAAGTTACTATGAGTGACACGAATAGAAGGAATGTCCCAGATCACCGGTCCATTAATTCAATACTGCACACAATCAATTTAGATAAAATATATGACTAGTCGAATAAAAAAAATATTGTTCGTCAGTTACATTTCTAACAAAATATTGTGAACTTACATATCTTTTCTGTTGCCTTGTTAACAAAAAACATGAAGTCGCGTTAAACGTGATATTATCATGTGACGTTACTATTACTACTCCAAATTTTTTTTTTACTTTTTTACGTGTGAAATATTATTTTTTAATCCGAGAAACTAAATGTATTATACATATAAAAACTCAGGAAACTTCTGTATTATCCCTGTTGGTTGCTTTATTTTGTTCAAGGAAATTGTTCCTATGATTTATTGTTATCTACTAGCAGATCGCTGTTATTTCCAAACCTGCACCATTTAATGCTCTCCCTGCACTGTTTAATAAAATCTGTCGATAATCGATTGTTGTTTGTTGTTGCAGTGAATATAATTCGAGAAAAGTGAACGAGTACCGAGTGCAGCGCACGACGACCGGCGGCACAACGACAGAACGGTGAGTGACGATGTCCAACAAACATATGAGTAACTCAGTCCAAATGTGTGCGTTAACTCAGACGCAGTTCTCTGTGCCAACTCTTAAGTTAAATCACAACTGTGCCATAGCCCCTATAGCGCAGTGAATAGGCAAGATGACTAAAAAAAATCTGTTTAGTCCGTCAGTTAAATTATATAAAAATTTTAACACGTATATTTTTATTACGTATATAAAAAAATTAACACGTATATTTATACTGACTGGCCTGTTGGTCGAGTCGTCAGAGACCTTGGCCCCGAAACCAAGGGTCGCGGGTTCGAATCCCGCTAGGGGCAAATATTTCGTGTGATGAACATGGATATTTGTACTCGAGTCATGGATGTTTATAAACGTATTTAAGTATGTCTATCCGTTCACCTAGTATCCATAACACAAGCTGATAAGCTTATAAGCTTAGTTTGGGACTAGAGAATTGGTGTGCCAGTCTGAAGAATTTATTATTTATTATTAGTATTATAATTTATTTGTCAAACAATCATTGACGAATATACAATGCATTCAAGTTCCGCGTGACGTCACACTTTTGTACAATTTTTACTAAATAGTGATGTTACAAGCCCTTACTCCAAAACTTTGATGCTCCTTATCTCTGTGATTTTTCGTTAATTTGATAAAGCGATAAGTACATATGTCGTAGTATTTTTGTATAATCTAACTGACGAACTAAATAGAATAAAAGGATTTTAATGCAGTTATCATCCCAATTGAAGAATTTAATGGTTGAAATATGTATTGTTCACTAGCTTTTGTCCGCGCCTCCGGCCGCGCGGTGCCATTCAGATTCTATCGTGCACTAACTTCCCCTACTAATTCCTCTCTGTCTCCGTGAAACAGTGTAAATCCCCAGGGTCATAAAAAGAACCTGACATTCAAATCTATCCATACCTGAATTGAAGTTATCTCCAGAAAGATCTTTGAATAGAATTCCACGGCGCCACCACAACTCCCCTAATAAGGCGAGTTATATTAATCTGTGCCTAGGATTCCTGTAGGGCGTTGGTTTTGATAGACCCGGCTTTTCAGAGCAGAAAAGAGTTCTATAGCTGAAACCACATACGCCTTAGCACCAGTATTTCGCCATATCCCTTTATTAGTGCATCATCCAATTTATTTATTTACGTAGTGCTAGTATTGGTTGATCGGTCGAGTCTGCGCCGGCGCACACGCGCACATCTAATTGGTCGGTTCCTCGCGCTGCAACGTGTTTTGTAAGACAGCTTTATCGCTGCTATGGGAAATATCGAAATAACTAACCTGGTTTTTTTTCGTCTGCTTTGAAGGAGTAGAATTACTCATTTATTACATCATTTCGATTTTCAGCCTTATTTCGTGTTTGATGTGATAAATAATAGTCAATTAGGCCTGGCTTAGCGGAAGCTAACAAAATCGCTTTCATGTTTCATATATAGCAAATGATTTAATAAATTAAATAAAGCTACTTCTTTATTTTGTACCGGTAATTACTACCAGATTTTTTTTTTCTGTTGAAATGTAAGCGTATAACATATCTATGGCAAAATATTATTGATTCTCTCTAAGATAATACTTATTATGTTAATTTTTTTTTTCACAAATAAAGGATTTCTTTCTAATAAATGACAAACCTACTAAGTTTTCCCGCAGCTTCACTCGGGTTAAATTGGGGGTAAAACGTAGTCCACTCTTTAAGACTTCTTATTTATTTACAATATTACTTCTGTAAAGTTTGGAATAAAAAGTCTACCTAGTCTTGTTACTACTCCATACAAACTTTAGAACCCCGTTTCATCTCTTAGGGGTGTGAATATTAGAAAATCATTTCTTAGCAAATCAAGCAAACATCATAATAACCACCTGCGTGCCAAATTTCAAAGCATTCCGTTCAGCGGTTTGAGCTGTGTGTTAATTAGATCAGTCAGTAACGGCTACATACCTGTTTTACAAATTTATTTTAATTGAAACAAAAGGAATATAATATATATATTTTTTTCATTTATACATAACTGGAAATCATAGACTAAATTAGCAAAATTTTACATATTTAATATAAAAATACTTATAAAATAAATGGTCACGTCAACATTCGTTCAGCAAAAATAAATAGCCATAAATGATTGTACTTTTTAAAGAATAATTATATACGCGCGAGAATCGTAACTTTATAAATTATTTTTTAAAAAAATAATTTATAAAGTTACGATTCTCGCGCGCCTGTCTAGTGAATAAATCATAAATAATATTAACGAACGTTATAATAACTCGCTGGCCAATGATATCGAAGCCGCAAAAATGTTGATTGAATCGCGTTAGGTTTCAAAACGCTGAAAACACGCCAGTTCGTTGCCGTTGCGCAATTATAATGTGGATAAGTAACAATTTTATGGACAAGCCGTGATTTGGCTACCACCCGTGGTTTTATACTTGAGTGGTCAGGCACAGAATGGTCTGCCGAATTACTGCGATGACGATAGTACCGATTACAATGTCTGCAATTTAAATTACGATCTATTATACAATATCATTGCATTGTAAACGAAACGATGCCTACATTTTCAGAATAAAAACCTATTTTAAATGATATATTAAACTAAAACTAAAACTTCCCTAGCGGGGTAGGCAGAGAGAACCAAAGATATGCCGTTCCTGATAAGGTATTTAAGATTATAAATACTGGATAGCTCCCCAGAATTATTTAAATATTATAACTGAATAGATAGGTACTAAATTTAGAAAACCAACGTCTGGCGGATCCATTTGTTTTAAATATGATGAATTTGAACTGGGATGACTCTACCTGATAAAGATACCGCAAAAAAATAGTCACCACAGATGTCAATCACTTGATCAATGAAGTCGATATCTCGACCAGAACACGTTACTTAGGCCCCAAAAAAGTCGGTATTGTGATTCACAGATTTATAATTTTATGTGCAATGCAAACTTGATTATAATCTCCCAGCTACAAACACTACAAGGTGCGCGTGAGCATCGCAGTTGCATCGTCAAAGCCGCTAATCGCCGCTTCACGCGCCTGTAATGTCTCGATGTCGACTTGGCGGAGGTCCAACTCGAACTCATTGTTTAATTTGCGACTTAGTTTTTTTTAAATTTGCAGGTTATTTTTCATTCTTGCACACGCGGCGTCGCCTCGTTAGTAGGTAGGTAGGTGTTGGAAAATAAAATACACAGGAGAAAATGGGAACTTTTGGGTTAACTGTACAGAGGGCTATATTAAATTAAATTGAAGTCTATCCTGAAAGGCCTAATAACTAATTAAACTTCACGCCAATTTCCTAGCGGGGAAGGCAGAGAAAGCCGAACGCCATATGGCACGATCCTTACACACCTCACTCGCACTAGGTACATAATAGATATTAGAAAACTTATGATTGTAATTTTTTTATTAATAGTTATTCTTTGGTTGTTCCAGACTCGGGGTTCAGAGGGCCCCTCCGACGAAACGATCGAGTCCGGCGCCGGAGAGTCTCCGCCCGGCCCCTCGAAATACTGTAGAGATCGTTCTGTACACCGACTGTCGGGCATACAACCCTGCACTGCTCTTGTACTGTACATAGTCGTACGCTAAACGAACACATTCGAAAATATCCATCTATCCGTGGCCACGACAGATGGTGTTTCTATTAATGTAAATTTATATATGCATATATAAATCGGAGAAAAGTGATCTCTAACGTGACGTCACAATAAACATTGTGATTTTTAACTCTTAATTAAATAATATATAATAAAGCTTTGTTTACTACTCGCATTTTTGACGTGTATAGCCCGTTTTTTATAGCAATTTTTCTATTGATTTGTAAATAGTTGAGAAAAATATTTAACAAAAATAATTAAAAAGTGTGACATTGTTTATAGTAACTATAATACTAGTCATTCATCTAGTGTATTTATTTTGTTAAATAAATCTTGTAATGGATAGTTAGAAACTAAAATAACTAAATTGATTAAATCAAACTATTTATTCAACAATAATTTATACAATAAATATCGTAAAAATTATAAATATAAATACTGAATGCCAGAGCGCAATAATTACCAAAGAGTATCATTTTACGCGGTCGCGATTTCTTGGTGAAAACCGCGGGAAGCATCCGCCAAGTTGACAGGCGCCATAGACGCGCGCGTTTTTTTTCCCGCGAGAGTAAAGTAAAGGAATCAAGATTTTGGGCGCAATGCAGACACAAATGGGGGTCGGCAACGAGCTCCAGAGAAGCTACAGGATGCAGGACTTCGCTTCGCCTGGCGTCATCATGAGAGAGCGGAGTTTCATACGCCCGCAGTCCCATCACAACATGCATCATAACCAGGTATATACCTAGTACTTTTTTTTATTATTTTGCATCAAAATGCTTTAAACTAAACCTTCCTAGCGGTATGTCCGGTACTTAGTTGGGGTCCGCTTAGACAATGATTCGAAATTAAGCGAGCAGAATAAATTGGTCTAAAATATTTTAGATTGATGAGTGACATGACATCATTGTAAAAAGCTTTTACATTCGTAATTGTCAGGTAGATTTTCCGTTGAAGTTTGCATTGTAACTGTCACACTGACATCAAACTTTTTTTAAGTCTTGGCACTGCAAACATTATATTTCAGTATGATTTCAATATGTAAGTCCGTTTGTTTTGACTTAGAAGTCTGAAAATACAAAGAAGAAAAATACATTGAAAAGGAAGTACCAATGCTCGAATAGAACACGACTTGTAGACAATCATATTAAAATAAATCGACAATAATCATAGGCTTAAACAGCACGCCGTGAGCGTGGAGTGGGCGAGGCGATTTCGTCTCCCGCCCACCACTCGTCTGAACACGTCGGATTTTAATTAACCCTTTCGAAATAAATTAACATTATAAGGTTACTTTTGCCATACTAGAATTATTGCAATTGGTTGACATTGGATTTTCGGAAAATAAATAACAAGTTTATTTTGGAAAATGTCGTAGTTTATGCAGTTTTAGTTTATATCTCAATAAGATATAGTCACAGAATAGGTGCCTAATATTTAAACTATGAGACTTACTGCACATCGATTTGTTAAAGTTTTCCGAACAAAGGCTATTTAAAGTAAATAAATAATTATGAGTGGACTTACGTTTCTCAACATTAATTAAATAATTTTGTACTTAACATTATGACAATAAATAGTTTCCGTATAAGGTTTGATTCTCTATTCTTTACAATATAGTATCTTCAATTCAAGAACTTAGGCCAACGGCGGAATTAAATTATGCACTAAAAGGTTACGTCATTCTAGCTATTGCTGGAAATATCTAGACTTCACATGTATATACTAACGAATGTGTATCTTCTTAGGCGCTAGAATAAAAATACTTCAAATGAATCGACTACTGTCCTTGATTCTTAAAGAGGATCCCAGTAGACAATGGGTCATTTCATGCTTATCTTTATTTTAACCTGATTAAATAGTAAGACACGGATTAGTCCTAGGCCGTTGAGTATTACAGTCATTTTACTATGATGAGTGAAAATAAGCGATTCAAGGCATAATTATTATAATTGTACCAGAAAGAGAATTAATTCATTAATATACAAACGCTTCAATACTCACGTTTCCGCATAATGTTTATGAAAATGAGTCCCGTTACTCATAGTCGAATATATCTGTTGATGATTACATCCGTGATGCAGCAGTGTATAAGCGACCCAAAATAACTGCGAATGCCGTGACAGCCCATTCCATCAGCCAACTTGATATTGCATAATGGTTTCCAGATTTTTATTACTCTTTACTTTGTTTGATGTATGTACAATACCGAAATTAATATAACTTAGCGGTTTTTCATATAAAATCACAATAATGGAAAAAGTACGTAACGGATTTCATTAAGTAGAAATTTTTCTATTATAATATTGTTAACATCATTCTATCACACTAGTCACGTCACTACTTTTTCACAATTTTCCATCTAACCCAGCCCAGATTTATTTATGACTGTGGTTAAAGCTTGCTGCCCCTTTGACTCTGCCTACCCCTTCGGGGATTATGGGCTTGATGTTATGTATGTACGTGTGTAATGTATCACATAATATTCATGGCATATAATCTGCTGCAACTAGTTACATTCGATTAAAAATTGTCTGTATCTTAAGATAAGAGGAAAACATACAATGTCGGTTTTAGATCTGATACCTATTTAAGTAGTTCCTCAACAAAGCTCATGAAGTACTTTTAAACTGTTTTATAAATACCACCGCCTGCTTAGACACGATTCGATCAGCAGTTTTAGTAGTTTAGGAATGTCCAAAGTCGTAAAATTTATTTATATTAAAGTTGAGAAATGACTAATAGTATGTGTGTGTACCTACCTTAAAGAACGAGCATAACTCACGCTTGGTACTTGTTAGATAAATTTTTGTAGAGCATCGGAGGTAGGCTTTTGTTTAAAAATACAAAATACTTACTCATTTGATATTTTTTCTATGGAACTACAAGAAATTAAATTAACAATTCTCAAAGATAAGTAACTTACATACAACAAAAAAAAAATCAGTCGAATTGAGAACCTCCTCCTTTTTTTGAAGTCGGTTAAAAACAAAAGATAATCCTTTAAAAACATTCATGATAAAACAACTGCTTTTGGAGAAACCGATATCTTTTTCTATTGTCCTTAAACTAAGTAGTATCTAGTAGATATAATCATCCACGTCTTATAGAGCGATATCAAAATACATGAGCATTTATGTCTAGCCTATATCAGTTCTCCAAACTCTGTTAAATATTTTATGGTTATTTCTTAATTTAAGTAAACCAATGTTATTAACCTACCCTACCAGCTCAGGGCTAGCATAACATTCAGTCCATCTAAGATGAACTCAATAAAATATAGTTAAGGACCGGTTTCCGTCACAGACACTGCATATTTATTGATAGAGCTCGCATCTACATATGTACACAGTACATAATTCTGTACAAGTTTATGACTATTGGATCCAATATTATGGGTTCAAAGAACTCTTGCAGGATCTAGTTTGTGGCAATTTTATAACAGAATAATACAGTAGTACGATCTTTATTTGAATCTTAGTATTCAATCCGTTGGCAATTTGCTAATTTCGTGTAAACAATATATTTCGCCAAACTCCTGATACTCACTCATCCGACTATACTCATAATACTATGTGTCACCAACAAACTGAATAGTTACGTTACGTGAAAGATGTCAGAGTTCCAATTCTGTTTTCTGAATCAGTTTTAGAGATCCTTGTAAAATGTTCTTCGTTACTTGAAAGACAAGAAGACTGCTGTTAAAAGACTGTTGTTCTTCGTATATTAAAACAACTATACATAGTTTGATAAGTTTTATGTGTTTTTAAGACTTGCTACGTTAACAAATAAGCTAAATATCTCGATGTCTATATCGGTTGATTGTAGCATCAAAATTCGTTTTTTAGCTTTGATTAAACGTGGTTTATTAGCAAATTTAATAAACCATACCATACTCCAACTCAAATAAAAGGTTTCCTTTTATTTTTACTACTAGGTATGTAATGTATTAAGATTAGTTTTTCTTACAGTTTCCGAACAATGGGAAACGGCGGAGTATGATTCTGACCAATGCGAAGGGGAAGCCTACACTTGAGATATACAGACCACCTGGTAAGTACTATTCTATGTATTTTGTTTGCGCCAAATTAGTGACTATCAGGTCACATAACTAAATTAAAAGCGAGAAAATTATTTTAAGTTTACTTAAGATGACAAGCGATAAGATATTCTTGACTTTAAGGTTTCGATAAATTTGATGATGGCAAAATTTGCACATGTTAACTTATTACACACTTAGCATATTTTGCCGTAAAATAAAATATAGCCTAAAAAAATATAAATTTTTAAATAATTTTGCGCAAATTCAATGTGTACCACTTCTTTTATTAACTAACTTTTTCATACATCTTCAGCTAAAATCGCAAATCGAATCAAACCATAATTACGATTTCTCGATATAATTGTCTCTGCTCTAGTGCTTGGCTGGCTAGCGTCAGCGCGCAAAAGTGGCGCCAAAATTAAAAATAAACAAAACTTCATATTTGGAACGGGCCGACAGTCGTATGTTTGTGCCTGTGTATTGCGTGTCATGCGTGCGGTATTTTGTGATTTTACGAGAGGTTAAAGTAGGAATGTCTCGGTGTATCGTGAAACAATCATTGGGGCAACCGGTGGCGGTGGCTCCGACGCCGGCGGTGGTGGCTCCGGCGCCGGTGGTAGCCCCGGCGTCTGTGGTGACCCCGGCGTCGGTGGTAGCTCAGGCATCGGTGGTGGCTCAGACGTCTGTAGTGGCTCAAGCTTCGGTGGTGGCTCCAGCGTCAGTAGTGGCTTCGCCGCCGGTGGTCGCCCCAGTGGCCGGGACCGTGGCGGCCGTGTCGAGTCCGACGGCTTCTCCGCCGGCCGCTACGCCGGTTTCAGAGCCATCAGGTTTGTATACACATCTCATAAAATAGGTATTTTATGAAATGAAGTTGAGCGAACGCTTTAATAAAATGGAATTAATTTATAAACCACTGACTGTGAATAGCACAGTATTCCCTCCTGCTTGGGAAAACTTCAAAGATTTAGCTTGGGATTTAATGTCTGTTGTAAAAAGGCTACCTTTTGACCAATCTGTGCAATGTACTCACTAATTAAATTGAGTATATAAGCTCATTAGGATGGATGTGAAATTATATTATACTTTGGTGTTATTTGTGGCTTTGTAAGCCGTGTAGATTTCCTAGTGCGTCTAGATACGTTACGAGACTAGGTTAACCAAACTGTGAGGTCGATGACTTCTGTAAACAGATTTATCTAATTTTTCTAATTGTGCTATTTTGTAGAGCTATGGGTATATTCATTTGAATTAACGTGCGATCATGAGGTTTTAACTCGACGTTGCCTTTTTGAACATAGTACTCAAGCAGCTAACCGCGCCAACACTTTGAATTAAGTCTGAACTGCGCCACAGCGTAATGTAAATATGTAATGTATAATAACGTAATGTAATGTAAACACAATGCACAATAACCAATCAATCGGTGTCACACTGAAGCTGTAGGTAGTTCACCTATTTGTCTTTCGACCCACCAAATAAAATCATTAAATAGCCCTGATCTCTTTCGAATGAAGCCTTCAGACAACAGATATGATCCTTTGTCGTATGAAGGCGTTCCTTTCGTTTAAAAGGAATATTTTTGTACACAACGCGAATATGTTTTATCTTGTAACCTTTACGATGACCTCACTCAATGCGGTGGAGATCAGTTGTCAGATCTAGATATTTATGAGGTCGATACTCTCCGATCTAAGTGCAGTCGGGGGATAATTGATGCTACGTGACGGAATTCCATAGTTCGCGCGCGTACTTATAATCTTAGAAAAAGGTAATTCAAAATAGTTTTACTTATATTTAATTGTTTGTGTGTAACATTATGACGGGTTTCAAAGTAAAATGTAAATTATTTAAGATACTTAATGAGCAGTATGGCATATGACGGTACTTTACTAAGTAAATAAATAAATCTTTACAGCTCGCATATAAATTACCGTATCTTAAATCAGATAATTAGTACTCCATAACCACGCGAAAAAAAACCTTGTACCGCCACGGGTATAATCGGCGGCTCGTTACTGTTCGCACTTGCGGCTGATCGTCTCGGCTGTGAATTTAGGGATGCAATCGATGCATCGATATGTTGCATCGATCATCGACGAATATCGATGTCTTCATGGTTGAACATCGGTGTTCATAACTGCATGTAACATCAATTTATTGATGTATGACAACGTTCCCAATGAATAGTTTTTCATTTAGCGACTGTATGCTATCTTTTAAAACGATTAATCATTTAACATCATGAAAATCTAAATGACTCCTTTTCATGTAGGTAGGTACTTCTATTTTTATGTACAATATATTTCTGGAAAAGGTAATTTAGCATGGTAAAAAACTTACAAATAACACAGACAGATGTATTCCATCAATGTCGATGATTCAATATCGATATTTTCTTTTTTAAACATTGATTCATCAATGTTGCATCTCTGAGTGCATCTGCCGAGTGCAGTGCAGATGAAAGTTGTTCATTTGCCCGCGGCCGGGAGTCACGCACGGCGATCCGGGCTACCCAATTACGAGTTTGATGCGCGCTCGTCCGCCACACTGACTGATCCATTGCGCAGGCGACTCGCGACTGTTGCTTTATTCTGATACCGCGTACACGTCGCCACCAGACGCCAGGGGTAAGATCCGGGATAGTGCCAGGTTAGCGCTGTGGAAAGTAGATGCCTACTAATGAACACACTGATAGCTGACGATAACTTAAAAGGCATAAAAGAAAACAAGTAAGTTTATGTCTGAAGAGATTAACTCTATCGCCGTTACACCCAGGCTTATACAATAATTGATTTTTTTTTTCTGAATGAAAAAGAATGAAGAATTTTCTTGCCTTATTGCTTGTATGATGCACCTATGTTATTGCGGTATTTGGTCATCTCTAATTCACATACAGTTGCTAATATATGTATAGCGACCACTGATTTGTTTATATGCTAATATGATGGCAGCTACCTACGTCATACAAATGTATTCTCGAGTGCACAAAAACAACACGACATTAATATCTGTTTTCCTGTCTCCAGTGGCTCCTGTCAATCAAAGAGAGGAAATCGATAATACGACGGCGTATATAAAATAAGATGTATATTCGGTTTTCGGTATCAAAATCGATTATAGGTATTCCAGCGGCCATGACCACGCCAACCGGCTACTTACATACTTGTAGTCAGCAGTGCATTAAGGAAAATCTTTCAAATACACTCGTCAGAGTGACTCACCGATCGTAAATATTATAATGCTCGAGTGAGGCAAGACTCTCTCGACTCGTAAAAATATTGTAATAAATTGAAACTTTTTCGCATATTAAAGAGTCAGCCAAGCACTAAAATATTGCACTGAACTCTGATCAAATCTCATCCCCGACAAACAAAGATGAGGATCATACGGCTTTTTAAATCACAAATCATTTATCATGCCTGTTAGACTCAAAATCTTATCACATTTATAGCGACTTCATGTAATTAAATAGATATTTTTTCACGATGAGACGTCACCTAGCAATCTGTTCTGTAGTTTACCGGGTTGACTAACGGGCACTTTCTCGCACTAACCCTCTTCTCTCTCCTTTTCTCTTGACACATGGTTGACGTACAGGTGTCCGCACAGACGCGGCGCCCGCGCCGGGCTCGCCGGCCGGCCAGCAGGGCGCCACGCCGGCCTCCACCAACAAGCTGAATGTCCACGCCAAGGAGTTTACCATGGCCAAGCCTAGCGACCTACACAATAGGTGAGTCCATTTTACAATAGTATTTTTGCGTATAAATAAGACGTTAGTCTATCTAGCCGCCTAATGCGGGCTTACTCAATTTATTTCTGATAATCTATACGAAGCATGAGTTGTGATTGTACCGGAATTTTCTCTTACAGTAGGCTCGATAGTCCGAACCAAGTGGTATACTTAATTATTCTTGCTTTTCGAGGATTTCTTCATTTTGTGATTAGTAAAACGATGTTATTACGCCTTCATCTAAGTTTAAAGAGATCTTCAGCAACGGGGACTGATAACGTGTCTATTAAAACAAATGTTTCAGACGGATGTTGTTGAATTTCTAATAAATTAAACAAGCCGTGTACTTTAATTTACCTATCTAAAAAAAAACACTAAACTAACTCATTAGTTATTAACATAAATTGTTACGATGCAATGGAGAAAAAGCGCAATTTGCAGATTCGCATAGCGTGTAGCAGAATTCCGCAATTTGATATTTATAGGAAAGAAAACATGGTTGGAAGTTAGATTGGCCTTACTTTACTTGATACTTTCTCTTGCAAAACCTACATTCTAAATACGAGAGCAGTTATTATTAAAACTGGTATCTATACTATGCTTTTCCTCTATTATGTTACACTTAAAATAGAAAGGCTCTATTTATCGATATGAAATATAGTATTCATCGACTGGTTCAAATGCCACGCACCCACTTATTAAATATTTAAACAAATTTCCATGGTAACGCTCACCTAACATATTAGACAATCATTCAAAGATAAAAGGCCGACGATCACGAATGATGAACCGTTACATTCGTATTCGGTATCGTGCGTACGCGCCGGTATAAATTCTAGCGACACTTGTTAGTTGTTATGTCCGTCTGTTTGGATTGTTGTGATTTACGAGCAGCGCGGATACTTCGGACAAGCGTGACCAGAATTAGCGCTCTCTCCGACTAATCAACACAGCGACTTGACATTCCGCCTGGATGTAATTTATCTAAGATCTAAGTTATTTATATGTTCCAGTTCCATAGATGTAGACAGATGAAACTAGACTGTGAATCATCTAAACTGTGTGTATTCTTCTGATCTCTTTGGTTGGTTGCTTCGCTAATTGGACTTAACGTTGCTGTACTATTGTCTTTATAGTAGGATCAATATTTATATCGAGTATTTAACTAATAAAAAGGTGCTCTGTTTACTTGTGTTTGATATTACTATTGTCAAAACGACATTGCAGTCGCTGTTGCTGCAGTTTGACGACTAGCAAGGTGGTGATAGCTTAAGCGACGATTTACGTCCATCACATTGGTTATGAGTATATGAGTATCATATTATACATACAGATATCTACTATTAAAATAAATGATAGTTTCGAGTGAGAATATAATATATTAAGCTTTCATTATTTTCTGAGATAATCTATGCAGGAATCTTTCAGTGTCTACGTTATTCATTTTTCCAATTCCATTTCTTTCTTTGGCAAAGCGTTGACAGGCAGAGTTATTAAGTCATAATAGCGCGGTGGCGTATGGTGATGTAATGCTGTCAATGGGCGCGCAACCGTCATTATTGGCGTTGCGCGCGCGCAAATAGCAGCGGGAGCCTTGACTTTGTGTCTACTAGGAAGACTAGAGTCCCATTTAGACTGTGAACTAGCGGATGACAAACTGAATTTCGATTCTGCTATTGTTATTGTAGCTGTGGTCTCAAATTATTGGTTTTCGTTTAAAGAGTGAAATAAACATTTGGGAGATAACCATGCGTTCAGTTATTTGCTAGTTTAAGTAGGTAGGTAGGCAATATGCATTTTTTGTTTTATGTAGTATATCATTAGTATTCTTCATTTTATATACATGCACTTGTTGTTGTTGTCTTCTCTTTTATGTCAAACCACTTCCGTTAGGTATGTACCTACAATTTTAATGTTTGATTAAATCTATTATTTCACCGGTTCGTCGTTCGACATTAAGGCAAGACGCAGTTTCTTGAGTAATATTCCACGCTTAAAGACTCATTTACCCACGCTAATGTAGCATTTCTGTGAGACATAGCTATCTCCTGACGGTAAATCCCGGGCGGATATATACATATGTATAATGTCTGCTTTATTTAATTGTTATTTATTTACACATTCAAGATGCGTGAGAAGACAAATCTCAGACATTGTTTTCGTCTCTTTTCTATCTGTGCTGTCAGACAAGCTCCGCTAAATGTAAATGAGAAGGCATGCTTCAATCGATTCATCTCTACCTTAGTGTTCAGTTTATTTTGAGACGTTTTTATATCAACACGAATTTCGACCTTGCCTCGGAAGTTTGTTTTTCGTCAAAAGCGGTAGTACTAACGTAACTGCAATCGACGTCGTTGGCGACGGTCCAGTGGAGGCAAAACACAACATGCAGACATAGCCCGGTGAGGCTGTGGGAGCTAGAGACGCGCGCGGCCGCTCGGCGTACACGGCAAATAGTGTCAATTATTGTAGTTTTTGTTATCACTTTGTTCTCGGGCGCGGTGACGCGAGCACGCCTCCGCGCCAAAACGGGCCGAACGCGACGCGCGCGCACCTCCCGCGCAGTCCGCGCACGCGCTGGGAGACGCGCGGAGTTCCCGACCGAACGCGACCTCGACTCGCTCGCGAGACCACGCGAACGCCAACGAACGAAACTCAATCGTAACCCCATAACCACTCGGTATTATTGAGTACGCATCTCAACAGTGTAAAGAGTGATCTGAACGACTCCTGCTCAGCCAGTTTCGCAGCTTCGCATAGTGCTTAGCGGATACTGGATTCTATTAATAATTGCCGATGCTATGAGAGAAATGAGACGTAATTGGTCGGCAACATTGCCAAGTTTGCATTAGGATTTCAGGCACGGTCTGTATGTGAGACGTTGATAAATTTTATTGTGCGACGAGTAAACACTGTAATTTATCTGAAAACAATTAAACAGTGAGATGAAGACTGTGATACCGCGTGCTGCGGAGTTCTAGTGATTTCTAGTCTAAGTCTAAGGATTTTGTGTGTGAAAATGGTTCGCGGAAGATTCTCCACTTCAGACATGTAAGTGGTCCTGGGTAATGTTTATGTTTAGGCTATGGCAGGCTATCCACATCATGTGGCTTTAGACTTTGCCCGGTACAATAATAATTTAGTATGTGTAAACCTAGGTTTAACTTTTATATAACAATAAAGTAATAAGTAAAATAGGGCTGCAGACTTGTATTGAACTTCTATTCAAGATCGAAGAGTGTATTTTAAATGCACTGAATTTTCCTTTAATGTCAGAAAACACTTTTCTATGTAAACTTTCTTATCTTTATTGTTATAGTTTTCTTTTAGCAAAATAATGTTTGGATTAGATGATTGGTGTCATATTTGTTTGGTACCTAATGTTTATATACAAACAAAACATGAAAAGATAACATTCATGTCAAAGAGTCTCGAACTATCAATGGACTTACCTTAAAACATCGATCTCTTACAACGGACTATGACTATTTAAATGAGAATGAGGTATAAATAGATATAGGTAGTAGGTACCTAATTATCTGTATTCCAATGAACGGTATTGTTTTACCTAACTGAAATTTCACCTACGTACAATAACCTTCCAAGAAACACGTAATAATAATTACAAGGTTTTGTAATTACATAGTATTGTCAGCACGTTACATGGCGATAAAACTCGCAGGTATGATGATTTACTAGTAAGTTTTGCGATTTGCGTGAAAATTTAGGAACGCGGTAACTTAGTTGCGCGTGGATAGTGCTTGTTACCCACGAGGTTATAATTAATTTACAGTAGGTATATATATACAGTATATAATTAATATACATAGGTATGTGAAATACATTAACTGGAAACCTATGTAAGTATGTCTGATTGGGCAAGACTTTCTTAACATAATTCAGTTTTACAGGATTAGATATATTATTCAGCAGTTGAATTACGCATGACGTTTAAAACGTATTCTGAAATAAGTTAGTTACTTGTTACTCTTGGAGAGACATGGAAATCGAGTATCTGAAATTTCTCATGGAGTATCGAATAGGAGAGTCTATTGTTAGGGCCTAGCGGCTTTATTTGCTTACTTTTTAATAATACATAATGTTGTATTTCATCTTTATTTAGGTATATGCATGAGATATTTTATTTGATCTTTTTTGACAACTCAGTCACACGGGTCTTGTGCCATTTATTGTTTTGTTTTTTTACCAGGTCGGGCACCTCGAATCCTATGCAAGGTCAACGGTCCCCGCTCCGCGCATTATTCCGTCCACATATAAAAATGACTTCATGCGAATATTACTTTTCGCATTTTCTCTAATTGTAAGCGTTCGTCGGACGCTGCCGAGTGCCGGCTCGGCTGACTCATTTGACATTCAAACGTAAACATTGTGTCACTTAAGGCCTAGGCAAGACACTAGTGGAAAATGGAAGACTGTTTCAGTTTTTATGGCAGCATACATTTGAATTTAATTAGGTAGTTGTTTGGGAATGGATGTAGTTAGCTAGATAGCTAGTTTTGGATCTCGATAATGAATAAAGATAAATGCCTAGGTTATTGTTACATTTAAGAATTAATATATTTTTTGGTAACATTGTGTTGTGATAAAAGCTTCTTTTCTTTCTAATTTTATTGTCTGTTTATTTTAATAGAGTATCAATGAATTGAGAAACGTAGGGTTAGATTTTTTTAAATCTTCTTTATATCTCGTTTCGACTTTTATTGGTTTAATTTATGTCACATCTTTCGTAAACATTGTTCTATTTAAGTAAACAAGGAACAGTCGTTTGAATTCTTTCCATTTGGAAGTTCTAAAACTATCTGGATGATTAACACTAGTTTCTCAATTTGCTCTACATCGCTCTGTGATATGGCTGTGTGAACAGCTGTATGAGTATGAGTAAATAAAACCACAGATCGGCCTCGGCCTTGCATTGCAATTAATATTTGTGTAACGTGGTGCTGGTATGATACAGATTAATTGATACGTCTGTGTTATTCGAACATGCTTGAACGCAACGCGCTCGGCGTTAGCTAAATATAACATTTAGATAATATACTTACATGGAAGTGGAAGCTACATTGAAAAATGTAAATTTTCCTCAGCATTTCTTGTATTAATTAAATGAGTAGGCACATTGTTATCAAAGTGTCAGCGGGTGTTTTTCTGTTTATCAGAGTTCTTCCATTATTACCTTTGGAGCCAAGTACGAAAATACGACTATCCTTATATCTTACGGATTGGTGTTTCAAACTAGTGAAAAAGATTGTCACGTTTTTTCATGCTTTTCATTTATCTAAGTCTTGTCTAACCACCACGATATTTGCCAATTTTTTTGCACGCGCAGAGTTCAATCACTCACATCGCATGATCTATTTTCGATACGGCAATGCATAGTTTTTAAAAAAGTGTATTCACGTATTTTATGCAATTTGGATCTGTAAAACAACCCATTTTACAGATTACTCGAATTCTTACTTCTCTTACTACATCTACTTGATTATTAAATTATGCAGGTTAGATCTGGACTTGGGATTTATCTGACTCATCTTAGTGCATCTTACCTATAACGTCCAGAGACCGACATATTCTGATACTTTATTTATTTATTTTGTAATTATTAAATAATTTTGAACAGTGTTTGCACACAATTTGAAATTACCTTCCACACTTTTTTCGTTTTACGACAGTTTTCAGACGTAATGGACATTGTTTAGACGGGCGTTTACACATTGTATTTTTTCATGTTTAACATATTAACAATGCACATATTTTACCGTGGTTTAGCAAAAGTTGAGCTTTCGCTGTTGAAGTGTACTCGACATAATGATCACAATGAAGATCCTCTGCGTTTGCGCCTCTTATCCCCGACGGAATGTCGGCGGGCGCATGCAGGCAGACAGGACACGCCACTTGTGCCCAATTCGCGACGCAGGCGCAGCGGTTGCGACATCCATTGTTGCTACAGTCGTCCACCTCTCGGTGCGATGTGTCACAGTGTCTGCATGCACGCTCGGTACGGACATCCAATGGATTGGCTACATAGGAGGATACAATGGATTAACCAGATAGGCAAAGGATACGGATTAAGGATTGCAATGCAGAAACCAGCAGTCGAGCGACATGGCCGCTGGAAAATACTGGATTGCAATCACTAATACGGACCCTGCGCTTTGGGGAAAAGGGGCGCATGAAAATTATGAAGAGGACTCCCTGGACATAGTGCCAATTAAAGGCAATCCTTTAGTACAGGGGCCTTTTGTTAAGCATTTGCTTTTAGGCTTTTGCACTAGCTCTCGGCAGGGATTTCGGCGAAGGATATATCATATGGAATTAGGGGTCGTAACCCAGGTACCCAAACTGTGGTCCTTTATCTTCAAATTGTATTGAAGACCATGGACAGCGCTGTGAATTTAAAAATAAAATCGAATTCACAACTTCCAATCATAATATTCGCATCTCATGCGATCAGCCAATCCGAACTAAAGCCCCGTTTTTATTGTTCTAATGTAATGTAATGTTTCGTTATTGTCGTCGCCCTGGTTCAGATTGACGTAGCACACCATCAAATTTGACGACACTGTCAGTATATTACTCAGAATCATATTTTATTCAAGGACAAAAAGTGGGTGTATCTGGCAATATCAGATATACCTAAGTTCGTTTATTGAGTGACGACTCATGTCACCCAGCGATTAAATTACTCTGTTTATATGGTACAGAATATAGCTTTCCTTATATTACTACACATCTAGTGCTTATGTGTAGATACCCGGAGTATTGCATAGATGAACGTTTAGCGGTTTGACGTCGCTAAGCTCAAGACTGGCCACCAACGTCCAAAACTGGACAACTGTGGGTGGATGATGAATCCATTTGTCATCGTAATCTCAAGGGCATCAACACATGAACTCTGCCTGATGACTCAACAATTATCCAGATGACTTGACGCGCAGTTCACACAGTATTCACTATGAGGGGAAATGCATGCAATATTCTCGCAATTCTAACAAGTTTTAGCGCAACTTATGCACATTATTTTAATTGGCAGTTAAGAAACCTCCGTGTTAGCTTTAGGCAATGGACACAATGGAATGCTGTTTTCCTAATGCTGCTCTCTATTTAGCAAAGAATCACTAGTAACGTAGCTACTACACGATAAACACAGCAATACCCTTTATTTGGAAATATGCGTCGATCGCTTCAAACGTAGCCGGAAGCATAAGTAAGTATTATTTCTTTTTATAGATTGTCCGAAAAATTGGACCTTGATGAACATCCGCTGTGATATTCAAATACCGTATCCCTTTAGGCGCACCGCTGGTTGCGCAGGAGTGAACCACCATAACGGGTCGTCGGCAGTGTGGACTGCATTCTAAAGCTGATTAATTGATATTTATGATGGAAGCGCACGCACGGCTGCCGGCGGCCATTGTGTCCGTATATGAATAGTCAACAGACTCGCGGATTGGTTAATTCGGCGCTATATTTTATGCCGTGTTATGAGTTACATCATCACTGTGTCCTGTCCTGCCATTTAATGGACAGTTAGATACTATAACACTGGCTTAGCCAAGTATGACATCTTTATTTAGTAATCTTTTATGTAGAAAAAGTATTAGATGTAATTAATTTAATTAAAGACGTAGTCACACAGTAACGTATAATGTTCGTCTCACATGGCCTAACATATATATATAGTTCTAGTAAAATAATCTAATTTTCAAAATTGTAAAGGATTAATTACTAAGCTTGACTGACGCCATAGTTTTCTTCACTGTGTTCGTTAACTGTACTGTGCCGATAATGTACAAGAATGCAAACTTTTGTAAACTACCTACATTATATTATCTTATTGCTATAATATTTGTTTTAAGAACATAACTTTAAGGGAAAATTGTAAAACTATGGTAAGAATAAACATTTAATAATATTATTGACTACATAGAATAAATTATAAATTCTCTAGACTGACACACCAATTCCCTAGTTCCAAACTAAGCTTATACTTGTGCTATGGATACTAGGTGAACGAATAGACATACTTAAATACGTTTATAAACATCGAAAACACACGAAGCATTTGCCCCTAGCGGGATTCGAACCCGCGACCCTTGGTTTCGTGGCCAGGGTCTCTAACCACTCGACCAACGGGCCAGTCAAATGTAGAATGGACGATGGAATATTTGAAACAGGTACTCCATAGATACCCAAATGAAATATCAAATAAGTCTTTGTTTTTTTATTTTGTTATTGTAGACTTCTAGAACGTTTCACATACACATACCAGTCTAATTTGTGTCTATTTCAAACAATCATTACATTGTTATGTAATCGTTTGTTGAATTAACACCTCTTGAACCGGCTAATCTGCGGAAGTGAGTTATAAAAGAAGCGCTACTGTATTACGACTGTGGGAAACAAGTGAACACTCTCTCAAATGAAACATAGCACACAAACACCATTGCCACATTGTGAAATGGCACCTCATTTCAGCCATCAACAATAAAAGTGGAGTGGACATTAGGACATTCCTATGTACTCCACAACTCTGCTTCTTTTAGAATTTATAACTTTCTTATATAACTATATGAGAATGTGGCAACTGTGATCAGTCTCCTATCACTTGCAACATTTGCGATACTATGGAAATCGCGAGTATGTTTTATTATAATCGCGATTTATAAATTTTTCCCCACAGACGAGTAAAAAAGAAGACTCCGCGCCACTAACTAGACATTGAAGCTCCTCAGATGCTCCAACTTGACACGCAACGTACACACATTGACATAATAAGCGCTCCAAATGACAGATATTCGTTAACTGGTATCCTTATGTACCTCACACACACATGCTTAAACATGGCTTCACGCTATATTATAACAGCGTAGAGTCCTTCTTTTTATACTAGTCCGTGTTTTGCCCCAAGATTGAACAAGATTTCTTGGTGATTATGGGATGCGGATGCAGGCTTGTTGGTTTCTAAGATGCCTACTTTACTCTTTGTTTATGTCAGGCAGCCTTAAATTATCGACGGTGCAATAAGTACTTTGACCCCCAGCGGGGTTATGTATACCAAGATATTTCTGGCATCGTCGATCATCTTCCACAGTGACAGATTGCAAATGGTGAGATTAAGTCGCGCGCCTTCTCAGAGCCAGCTCGCGGTAAACAATGATTTAATAAATCTTTATGTGACAGTTGGATGCAGTAATCGGGCCAGTCAGATGCTGCATCTGGTTCTTGTGTTGCTCTCCAACTTCAAAGGCGCTGTCGAAAATAGATTGCATTTTTCTGAATCTATTTTGAATGCGGGAGAGATGGATAAAAAATTGGCTGAATGAATTTGACAGGACCTTATTTTGTTTTGTTGCTTTGTATTTCTCTTAAAATCCAGTAATATGCTCGTATATAGCAAGTTTTTTTTCATTAGTATGTTTAGTTACACATCATTTAGGTTCATATTATTTTAGTAGTAGTAGCTTTAAAAGGATTTAAAAGCTGATGTTTACTGTCCTTCAAGTTATTAGGTATGTTCATTACTTCTGCTTAGGTTTAAAGATCTTTATTCTTATACGAAATTACATTTCATTTACAATGAGATATAAATTTAACTTAATATAATAAAAAAACTTCTGCTTAGGGAATTCGATCCAAACAGGATATTTTAATCTCAATTATACGGCTTACAGCGCATCTAAGTATGTCTGAGTCAGCTTTAATATGTGGCAGTGAACGAGGCAATGTTATGAAACTAACTTACGTAACTTAGTATTTGCTGTGTAAAATAAGAATTTCGGAAACGCTCAGCAATTCAGCGAGAGTGAAAATCACTAGGACGCGACGTATATCAGGCTGTGTGTAGGCGTGGTTGTTCAATTAGATGTTTGTTTTGTAGGTGATCTTACTACACTAAAGCCTACTTCTAATATGAGACTAAGTCAGGCATAGCCTTTATACAAATCACAGTTAGCTAGCGAATTTCCGTGTAAATTACTTTTTATGTAGAAAAACAGAATAAAGTAAAAACGCAGGGCTGCAAGTTGGCTTCGCACACTCGTCCATTTTAAATATCTAACTGCATTGTTATTTTTACGTGATTGATTTTTTTTCCAAAGATAAGCCAATTTTGAATAATAATAAAAACGTAATGGAAGACGTCATGTTGCTGTCATCAATTTGTTTAAATGCTCGCTCGCATAAAAATATTTCAATTAAATTGGAATTTGTTACAATAATTCTTGATCAAATTTCTAAACTAACATTATACGATACATATCCAACTACATAAAAGAATACTCACACAAGTGTGTACGGTGTACTCGAGTCGTAAATTAATTAGGCAATTAATTTTCTCTAGCCACTAGCTCAATGCATTTTTGCTTGGACGAACAAATACGAAAGTTACCTGCGAATATATGTAATTACGTTTTTCGACACGTCGTATGCTTAGTGCATTGATTTTTCATTAAATATAAAAGTTTTATACATTCAGGGTACATAGAATAACATCAGGGTTAACTTTACATAATTATTATAGTGAATCTGCCTTTGCCTCTACATCTTAATATAATGCAGGCTGTGGAGTACTTTATATATCGTTATGGTATATGAGTGTGATATTTTTTTTATGCAGAGACAGACGTGTTTGTGCATACCATTCGTAATTGATATTTTTTTTGCCTAGCAAATTATTTCAGTGTAAATCAATGATACTGTAATGCTATAAAATTTATGTAAACTATGAATACTGTTTTAATCACCTCAACGTAAAATAAAGACAATATTTAATCGATCCTAATTGTAAAGAAAAGCTAACCAAATAAATAGGCAAATTAACTTGCAGTTAACGAACGAACCGCCTAACTTATTTGCAATCGAGCCTGCGATTTGTGTGATGCTAATGCTACTGCATCACAGTCAACTCAAAAGGCGATGGTGAGGCCACGCGCCTCACTTAGGTCATTTCTATTTGTTTGGTTCCCCTATCTAAGGGTTCGCTTCAATATAATTACTCTCGCTAAATACTGAATCCTGTTCTAAGCGGATTCCGACTAAGCACGGGACATAAAGTTAGCAAGATATGAGTGAATAGATCCTATAATGATTAAATGATTGTCTCATTGCAGGTCGGCGATGGGCCTAGGGTACGCGAGCGTGGGCCTGCAGCACTCGCGCTCGGCGGTGCTGCACGCGCAGGTGCCGCCGCACTACCGGCCGGTGTTGCCGCCGCACGCGCTGCTCAACAGCGGCGACACGGCCAACGCTGCGCAAACGCAGGTATGCGACATTCATCTAATTAGGATTATCACGTGGGTTACATTAAGAGTAAGGACAGTTGTTGTTTGGTGAAAGTCTGTATGATTGCAAATAATTGAATGATAGATTAAAATAACCGGGTGATATAGGCGTCGTCAAGATTGCCACCTAAAGTCTGGAAGAGGGAATTGGTCCTTGGCTCTTGGCTTAATGCTTATGTCGTCCCCTTTTTACAGTTTCATGACATAAACGTTTGTTTACTAACACCCGTTGTAGGTCCAATCTATTTCTGTCATTGAGGTTGTTATCAAGAGTAAAGTATTATCTATGCTAGTTTAAATTAACGCTTTGCAGAAGTGAATTCGCTTCTTATGCGACAAAACTAATTCGATTAATGTGTTTGCTTTCAAGTTAATTAAGTAACAATAGAATTTCAGTTGAGTTTAGCGTTCAGTAACCAGATAGCTAAATGTAAAAATGTAAAAAATTCCATAATGGCATCGTAAAAATTCCAGGGACCACGTGTGCACTTCAAACTCCAACCACAACAAGGCATCCTCCCGGATAAGAAGAAATCTCCCCCGTCATCCCTCACGAACGGCAATGGCAAGAGCGTTAGGCCGCAGTCTTTCACGCCGGGCCTGAAACGATCCAAGTCGCTGACGTCCGCGGACGCGCTCGCCAGCGGCATGGCCGCCCTGGGGCTCGCCGCAGACGCCGGCGACCTGGGCACCTTCCCGCCGGAGATACAGGAGTGCATCGATAAGGCACTTGAAGGTGATTAGTGTTTAGGTGGTTGATTTACTAATTGGTGCAAGTACTGTCTGAACAAGGTTGTTCACGGAAATTCTTGCATTGCACTTCAACATTGTGGTGTATGATACAGTGGCGCAAAGACTTTCCTTGTACTCACCGGTCGTAATTCGCCCGGCGAGCCAAGCTGGTCCTGCGGTCAGACCCAAGTTCTCGCTCCCGAGCTCGGTGAACGCTACACATGTCCACTGGCACCTTTTGGAATGCTGTCTGCCTTTTCCAGGGTTCCTTTCATCTCATTTTCATAACAATAAGATGACATTGATAATAACATGAATGTTGTGGTTCCAGACCCGAACGCGGTGATGGCGCGCACGCTGATGGACGCGGTGGGGCACCTGGTGTCGCGCGCGGTGGAGTCCCCGCGCTACGCGCTGCCGGCGGCGCGGCGCTGCATCGCCGTGGTGGAGCGCGAGACCGGCGAGACCTTCCTCGAGTCGCTGCTCAACACGTGCCAGCAGTGGTACCACGACCGCGACAAGGTAAAATGTCTACATGCTAACGAGAACCAGAGAGAATGGTTGCTAAACTAAATTCAACGGATGGAGACAAGTCTTCGTCGCAACTTATTCTATCTATTTACATTTCCCAATACATTCTTATTAGTCTCTGAATATTTCAAAGTATCTTCCCGCTATCAGTCGGTTAGACAAATCCAGACCGGAATTTTGGCAATTTGTCTCGGAAAATTCTAAGGTATCAATCGGGTATTCCATTTTCAGACTAGTAGGTATTTGGGTACTTCGTGTTCTCTTTTGCCAATTATTCTAAAATCATCATGTCATCATCAAATCATCAATCAATCATGCACGTTGTTAGACTTTCGGATAGCACCAAGGAAATGAAATAAATTATATTTATTTATAAGTATTGGTTTTATAAAATAAAAGCATTTATAAATCGTCAATACAAAAGTAAAATTACGGTTCGGAATACTATCGCAAGCTACGGTGAGAGTTTGTATCTAAACGCAAGATGTTTGTCCGTGTGGCAGCTGCTGGGCGCGATGGTGGGCGGCGGGCGGCCGCGGCTGATGGCGTTCCTGTCGTTCCTGCTGGAGATGTACTGCCAGCTGCGGCGGCGCGCCATCCAGCGGCGCGGCGCCAGCGCGCAGCCCGGCCAGGTGCTGCTCACGCTCATCTGCAAGTGCTGCGAGGACTGCATCCGCCAGCCCGTGCCCTCCGCCTCCGACGTCAGTACAACATTGTTGTGATACTATTGTGTTCATTTAACATTATTTGCTTTGATTGAAAGATTCCGCAAAAGTAATTCGCAACACTTTCCTTAGTTCGCTGGGTTTACTGAGCCCAATGTTAAGTTTGTCCAGGCGGACATTTGTCTTCTTTTAGATATTTTGTGATGCAAACTGTGTATAACTGACCTGAAATGGCTTAATAATAAGAACTTACTGTTTCCTACATTGGTGTACCATAAAAGGACCAGTTTGTTTAGTGAATAGAATTTATTGTCGTTATTAATCCAAATACCTAAATTGGCAATATCCGTATCGATATACCGCTTTCCCCCTTCCCTCAGCGAAAATCGCCACAAAATCTCCCAAAAGCATCGTATCCTTGCAGACGGAGAACCTGTTCTTCGTGCTGACGTACATCGGGCGCGACCTGGAGGCGCAGCTGCCGGGCGACCTGGAGCGGCTGCTGACGGGCGTGCGCGACGCGTTCCTCAACACGGCCGCCGCGCCCTCCATCCGCCGCACGCTGCTGCAGCTCATCGAGCTGCACGCGTCGCGCTGGCAGCTGCCCGGCTGCGCCGTGCTCTACTACTACCCCTCCTCCAAGTAACTTGCCGCTGTTCTACTAGCATCAGGATTAGGGCTAAGAGACACGTCTCTTCCGCTTCGTGGGCGCCCGGTGCTCGGCCCGGCTGCGCGGTGTTCTACTACTTACTATCCTGCAAGTGATTTGACATTGTGCTATTCAGGATTGTTGGGAGTTGATTTGCTGAGCTGCTGGCCCGTTTACAGCAGTGGTTCACAACCTATTGGTGTCCGAAGACCGCTTTCTTCTCTTAATTTAGCAATGTGCTAATTTAAAAATGTGTTTATGATTTCGTCTTTCGCGTACCATATGTAGGTAGGATAGGTTAGGAACCATTGCTGTAGAGGCAGTTGCCGCTAGCAAACCTCGTGCTGTTGCACGTTTATCACTCCGCTAGGACTGCACCAGTCCTGTTCAGTGTGGAGTGTGCAACCAAAAAGGAGTCTCAAATGTAAGCCTCCTCTTTAGCAGTGCGTCGCCCCCCCCCCCCCCCCCCCCCAGCCGCTTTTATAGTGAGCAATGGGTATGAGGGTACGAGGTAGTGCACAGGGCTACCCGCTACATTTTCAGTTAGAAAGTTTGCCGCAAAATTCCAAATCTGTCCCGGTACATCGATGCAGTTTCTCGATTGTGTCGGATCTGTCATTTTCTAGGCTTTGAATATTACCTGTAAAGATCGTCGACGTTTTGAGATAAGACTATGATGTCGTCTAGAAACACGTATGATTACAAACTGCTTTAAGAGCAATGCTGTCATTAATGTAGTTAATGCCATGTTTGGATTACATAAAAACCCAAAATCAAGTCTAGAAGAAAAAAACAATACTGTATTTCAAGTTTTTGAGCTATTATGTTGCTAAAATTTTAAGAATTGAACTTGACATTATGCCGTAAGCAATTTTATCCAGGATCAGTTATCAACCCGTGAGAGTAATCACGATGTGAACGTAATTTAGGTTTTTATACAACTATACAAAGGTTACAAGCATTTCTAATTGAGTGTTACGAGTGTACTTCAATGTAGTGGTTAGATGATGTACAGGAGGTCATTAGTAGTATCGTCCCTTATGCGTATTGTAGGCATGAAGCTGCCATAAGCTCATTTATTGTGCCTTTGAAAGATTTTTAGGTAATAGCTTACAGTCTCGGCACTTCCAAGTTTACGTAGATATTGTTAGACTAAATAAATAACCTAACATTTATAAATAAGGATTAAAACAATAAAAATGTTAATGGTTTATTTAATTCTGTATAGTTGAAAGTGCGAGCTTGTGAGTTTATTTAAAATAAGGTATTAGATATTTAGCTTAAGGTGGATTTACTGTAGACGAAGAATATTATGCCTTAAAAGTATTAAAAAGTACGTGTATAATAAGTAGTTTGGGCAAATTAACGATGTACACTACTGTACGACCTTCGCATAGTATTTCGTGCATTGAACCTTTGTCGTGTTGCGTCTAGTTGTAGTCATTTGCCATCTTCATAGTTAGGTCTATTGGAGCGCTTGTCACATCGTTTGTCAAGGGTATCAACAATAATTATATTATTTAGCTTTGTTTTATAGGTTTAACACTAAGCACAATTTAATAATCTTGTTATATTACTGCACTCTGGAATTTAGTTTTGTGAAAACACCATTCAGTTATACATATAGGAAATTAATTAATATATTGCAGTACATAGATAAAAGTAATAATTTATAAATAATCAAAATGCTTATTTCATTATCGAAGGTATGAACTGAGGTTGTAGCAAAAATGAGCCGTATCAATGTTAATGCTTGTGATATTATTGTAAATTTAAGTTATTTAGTTTCTGATATCTTTTCTGTCCTGACCAAAGACTGTTCAGATGTGGCGATTTTACTTTATTATTAACAAGGAAAATTTCATTCATATTGTTGGAGCTGGACCAAATTTTCTTATTGTGTATTATGTTTCAAATTCTTTTCAGACATATTATGTAAATGTTAGGAACTTGAAATGTAATACATCTGTGAACATATGTTCTATTAAATAGTTATAGACTGTTGTGTGATCAATGTATCAAATAAAAGCTTATATCTTATAATACATAGTTAGTTACATAATGTTGAAGAATAAAAGACCATGAACTTTTCGTTATTACTTCTTATTGCATTCGTAGCGGTTAAGGTAATGGTATGTTTCTAGAAAAATAAATGAAAAATAAAAAAAAATGGTGCTAACAACATTGGTGTATTGTATATTATTTTAATCGGATACGGGCGATAACATTGGACTCGTTACCGCTGTAATTGTGTACCTACATAAACCAATAAAATATATATCTACACAAAAAATGTTTTATTTAACTAGCCTCCCCTCTAAACATTACATTCAGGTATGAACTTTAAGGCAAGGTACCCTTCTGAAACGCTTATTTTTAATTTCTTCAAAGTTAAATGTACACAAATTATATTCCATCGAGAGTTTTATGCTGTTCTATAATAAACCAATATTTACTCACAGACTAGTAAAAAAGAAGGACTCCGCGTCACTAACTAGACATTGAAGTTCCTCAGGTGCCACAGACAAGTAATGAATCCGGTGCTTTATCTTGACACGCAAGTTACGTCTCACATTGACAGTCAATGTGTGATTGATATAAGCGCCCCACATGACAGATGTCCGTTACATATAGTATCGACAAGTAGCTCACTCACACATGCATAAACGTGGCTTCACGCTATAGTATGACAGCGTGGAGTCCTTCTTTTATTACTAGTCCGTGTATTTAATATAAAAAAATATTATTTAAGTATGTATTTTAGATACCTATGTATTTCGTTTTGTGTAAACTGAGGGACCGCAATAAACATCATTTAGCTACACAAGTTTAAGTAAGCTAGGCAGTAGGTAACATTTAATTTGATGTAAACATACCTACATACAAATACGAAAAACATGGAAAATAGTTAATGTGGACTGGACTTTTATTTATTTGTTTTAGCCACAGACGAGTCAGAGACGAATAATAAACGAGTAATGTTAGATGACAGCATAGACGAGTGATGTAAAACCTGACAGTGAGGTGATGATGTGTTGCCATGCTATTCTATTTACCTGGTAATTAAGGAATAATTTAAATATATAATGTAGTCATCTCGGGTATTTATGCGCGTTCCTCTAGCGGCGAAATTTAGAAGTTAACTAAGAAGGACATTTTGCAAAGTTGATATTAATAAATCACTAATAGATTTCTATACGATTACTTAGACAAATAATACGTTGCTAATAAATGCAGAAATACAAAATATTGTGCGTTCCTCAATGTAGTACTTATGAAGAATAAATTTTCAATTGCTTCCAAAAGAAAAAAAAATATGAAGAAAATATTAGTATGCTGGGCAAGCCGATTTCAACAGAGATAGGAGTTTGTTTGTGGTTTCTTTTGATTTAAAAATACCTGATTTATAAATATTTAAGATTTTTTTTCCGTCGCATAAATTGTATAGAAATATATATGTATGAGGGTCGTTCTTACACATCATCACGATATTGACACTAGAATCGCTAATTAGAATCTTTGCATTGTCAAAAGCAACATAAATATTTTGGTGAGCACCAATTGGTATACATATTGTACCAAACTGATAAAAATATCAACACAAAGAATAAATATTTAATGACTGAAATTGTCCACCTTGTACTAGCAAATTTACTTTAAACGCTTCGCCTACGTCAGACTTCTCTTCTTCTTATGATGATAATAAAAAAATCAATCGATAATGTGCATGTAGAATGTTATAAGTAAGGTGGAATGGTTAATTCCTGAATTAATATTCCTCTTGTCTCATTAAGTCAAGACGATTAAGTTTTGTCATTACACAAACAAATTCTTTAGTAGTTAGTGTTTCTCTTTAAATAAAGGTGGACACGAAATACTCGATAAATAAATTACAGATGTATGAATGTGAGGTAACTACGCGATACCTTCAGTTTTTTTATGGGAAATAAAAATTAAAAACAGGCAATACTTTGTTCGTTCGGAAATGTTATTGTATTTCAATTTATGCATGTAACACTGATATCTCTGTTTACTTTGCGTCATTTATATTTCTTGTTAACATATTTTCATAATTGATAATGAATTACACAATTAAATTTATTTGAAATATTGAATTTATCGTGTTTTTGTTGACTTCGAAATGTTGTGTAGAACATTTCTGAACGAAATTTTCCGATTGGCTAAGCGGTTGTCAATCACTCCGGCTGTCCTGCACCAAACTGTCAGTTTGGCCGAGTTTGGCCTTTGGTTGGAGTGTTTCATTATCGCCGCTGTTGTTCCGCTATTGTTGTACGCGAGATTTGTTGTTGGACTCGCTGTCGAGCGCCTCGCCGCGAATTGTGATGTGATCCGCTTAAAAAATAGTTGGTTTCAGTGCAAACGTGTTGTTATCTGTGATAAAATGACCTGAATGATGTGGTCGCAATAGTGGTGCCAGTTTATTTTGTGTAAAAATGGGTTTGATAACGTCGAGGGAGCAAACCATGTTGGACGGGCCGGTCGCGTCGACGAAGAGTAACCATGTCCGCCAGCCGTCTACGAGGAACCGGACCAAGCCGCCGATGCCGGACCGGGACGAGCTCGAGAGCAGGTTCATCAAAGTGCTGGTAAGTGGGAATGCCGAAAATGGCCGGCTTCTTTGTTTACAAACACGCCGATTCTGTTTAGTGGCCGAACGGAATATAATAGGCTGCGTCGCCTTTCCGCTGCCACTGACTGGGCTGTCTACTATCATTGAAAACTATCGTTTTTATTTTATTATAATTTTCACATATAAAATCATTTTAATAACTGGTTTACCATTTGCTATAATATTTTAAAGTGTAAATACATTTTGCACGATCCAACGAAAGAAGGATGTTTTTACAATATAAGTAATCCTCAAAATGTCTAATTAATGAAATATAATTAGAAAATTAGGTCAGAAGGTAGTCAATATTTTAACTATTGCACAATCACAGTTTGATAAAAGCTACTTCAAAATAAAAGTTAAAAGGCTTAATAAAAATATTCCTATTTTAATATCTATTAATTAATACATTTGTTTTATGCCTCTTCCCAACCTATAAATTAATATTATAGGTTTTTATTAAGTAAATATGTCAATGACTAATAAGTTTGACTCGGAATTAAATCACTGGTTACACATGTTAGTTCTTAATTTTGTTTATTTATTTCTCTAATATATAGCTTTAAAACTTATGTAATCCACATTTCCCTTTTTATTATGAAATTTTATTGTACTTGTAGAAATGCCTTAATATAAAACTCAGGCCAGATGTACTATCGAATATTTAGGTGGTGTTTCTGTTGTAGCATCCTCATTACCTCCTTGTCACCATCACATGTGGAGGCTGGCTTCCCTCATTGCAACAGCTGTGTCCTCCCACACTCCCGGCAGCTCTGTGTAAACATGTGCAATGAACTGTGATAAGGCAAACAAATGGGACATTTCCCGTTCTTATCTGTTGTCTCTTACTATTGTAGTTCATAGGAAATAGACATTTGGCAAGAATTCACTAGTTGTTGTTCATTTAGTCTGATTAGATATCATTGATGCGTAATACAAGATACATTTGTCAATAATAATGTTTGTATAAAAACATCAATGATGACTGCGACTTTATACTTACATAGAATTGTCAAAATTTGGTCAACTCTAATGAGTTATGCATCATCAGTATAAAAAATAAGTAATCAATCAATGTTATAAAATATTTTACTTACCATGTTGCACTGAATAATGTAGAACATATAAGATTTTCCACTTATATGCTTTATATCAATTTACGACAAATATGCATGTTGATATGCAAAATTTATCACATAAAAGGATCAAGTAACTTTTTAAACTCTGAAATTTACTTATAAATACACAAGATGTTTTCAGTTTATAAAGAAGAATAATACAATGTATCAATAATTAAAGAACTCTTTTATTATTCCCACCAATGAATTTTATAATACACAAGTTTTAATAATGCTTTTGCAAAATTGGTATGCAGAGGGTGCATAATAAATCACAAACTAAGCAGCTGTAACTTGCTCATGTAAGCAATAAATTTTACTAGTCCTTCTAATATTATGAATGCAAAAGTTTGTAAAACTGAATCTATTGTTGTTTATTTGCTAGATTTCTACAAACCTACTGAAATAATTTAAAATGTAACTGTTTTTATTAATGTTGTATATTTCAAATTGGTTACAAGTAGTTATCTTTCACTTACTGGCATTGCCTCTAATGAATGAATTTAGAGTCGAATTCCTATTACACATCACTTAGTAGGTAGTGGTTTTCAACTACAAACAATTGTTTTTTGGGAAAGGTGTAAAATTAAAGGTTGCAAGCCATGAACATATTGTTATTGTGAGCAACATTCCTATTTCTTCTCTTTCGGCTTATAGCAGTATCCTCTTACGAACATCGAATGTTAACTGTCAAGTTTGTAATAATTGCTTACAGCTATTGAGTTTATTAAGCTGTGTGTGCGAGGGAGGTGCGCAGGCGCCGCGCGCGGCTTCATAGAGCCCCATTGATGGGTGCTATTTTTACAAGCTATCGTCTGCGGACCCCTACGTTATCTCACTATTTGTTCACATTGTGTTTGACCTATTTGCCTTTTGATATTTGTTATATGCGTAAACCCCGAAAAATCGATAAATGTTCACAGACACATGGCGTAATTATTAGATGTTAATTCTGAAATAGATGCAGTATCATTTTCTCTGTTCTCATTATCTAAGAAGATGTGTCAATTTGAGGTCTCAATTTTGTTAATAAATATAAGTAAGTATAGCTATCTCCTAAATGTTGGTTAATGTTTGTTCGTTGGTCGAAACATTAGTTTAAGTTGTCAGTGAACATTTGCGGGAGAATTTTGCGTTTCGATCTCTGTAAACATTCTGGACGTAATACATTGTTTTGATCTTAATAGCGATTAGATAAAGAGGTTGGATTGCGCCTTCAATGCCTACGTGAGTTGAAAGTTTAGACTCATCTTCGGTCGGCGCAGCATGTCTTTCTCTTCCATATTTCCCGGTCTCTTTCATGCCATCCACTCCCATTTCACTCATATTCTCTTTTACACAATTTAACCATTTCAGTTTTGGTCGCCCTCTTCCGCTACATCCATTATTAATTAATTAATTTTAGGCATGTTATTTGACGTCATACATAGGCCTACCAGCTTTTGTATCTGGCAAACTATAAACGATTACAGCGAAATCGGAACAAAAATAATAAGCAAGTAGCGCATTTTCGGATTAAATATCTCTTTAGAACTAAGTAGGTAATGTGTTTTTTTTCGAGACGGCAGAACAGCTGATTGCGAATAAGTACTAATAAAAAACAATGACAATACAGTTTTTGGAAATCTTCGATAATGTGCTCCATTTTCTAGCGGAGATGACGGTGTTGTAGGATGTATTCATCATGACGTTCGTCTTTTGTACTTATAAAATCAGGAAACTCGGTGTCCTCTTTGAACCGGCATCTTAAATGATTAGCGCCACATCCTATTTTAAGGCACCAATGAATTCTTCAAACGAATTTATCGCTATTAAAGTTTTAGTATTAGTAATAACGTTGTGTAAGCACAGTTATCACGACCTATATTAACGGCGCAGTAGACAATCTACTGTCTAAAGATGCTCGTCTAATGGCGAAGGAAGTCGACTGCTCAAGGTTGTCTCTCAACAATTTAATGAGCAAATTACACAAAACTGACCAAGCATGAGTCACGAATTGTTTTAACCTCTCTCGGGTCCCGAATAGGGTCACTGTAGGGCCTTGGAGCAATTAAGATGACATTGGACGTTATGGGGCTAATGAAGCTTGCATTATGTGTTTGTACCAAAATAGTCTCGCGATTCGGTTTTGTGCGACTTGTCCAAGTAACTCTGTTTATCACACGATCATTTGATCTCGGACATGTGTTCCATGTTACATCGAGAGACATATCTTCGACTCCCAGGTCTTTCTATGAAGCATTCGTCGATGATGTGATTTTTCGAGTCCGCGTTCAATCGAGGGATAAATCTTCGACTCCCAGTTCTTTCGATTGAGCGTTCGTCGATCATGTGTTATTCGAAACCCGGTTACGGACTCATTCCATTATGATATTATTATCTCAATCTGGTTAGGTGAAAAACTGAACTATTTGTGTATGGGCGAAATCAATCTTTCTGACAAAAAGTTTAGGTAGAAGTTTAGTGTGTCCTGGAACACGAAAAAAATACATTACGGGCATTTAAGAAAATGCACTTGTGTACATTGGGTTTTAGTACCCCCTGATACTATTACTTACTACTGAGTTAGTTGTCATTCTGGAAGGTGGTATTGTATGATATTTAACAATCCTACCATTTAAGTGTTTCGACTGGCTCGATGGCGCATTCGGTAGTGACCCTGCCCCATGCGCCAAGAGTTGTGGGTTCGATCTCCACTCAGGACAAACATACTACTATATAACTACTTACCTGGAAGTCAGAAGATGTAGGTATGTGATGTCGTCGTATATAAAAAAAACGAATTAAGTGAAAATGTCACCATTGTTTACGTAACATACAAATAAGTACACCAATAGCATGATCGACCTTCATGATATTATCAGTGATACAGACCATGTTCGGGCGACATGAAATTGTCCACTTAGGTAAAATCGTGTCGCAGAGGCCTTGAAACAATTTCGGTGCAATCAAGAGACGTTAAAAGCACCACAGCGGTTAGGTCCAGTGATATGATCGGGTTACGTCACACCACTTAATTGAGACCCTTTCGTAAATATTCAACAGCTGAACAGCCGCCATAAAAGATACGCGCAAATTACGGTTTGTTGAACGAGATATTGGCGACTGAAAAAGGATTTAATTACAAAACTTAAATGCTGTATTTTTTTGGTGGTAACAGTGGATATAGTTTATATGAGTGAGCTTTCTTAATATATGATCAACCTCTGTTAATGCTAATGATATTCGACGTTAATATTTCTTAAATACAATCTCGTTGAGAAATTTACCCATCTAGATCCCTTTAGCAGCAAGAACGACGTCAGGCTTGAACATACTCTACCGAATAACAACTTCGATGATTTACTTAAACGTAAAAAAATCTAAATGTATAATAAATTACGATTCAATAAATAGCATAAAATACGTACTAATCAATTAATTATATTGTTATGTATATGTTTAAATATGTAAGCGGATTTTGCGAGTTTGTTTTCCCTATTTGATATGCACATTACGATGTATATATCCGTATAGTCTTCAGGGATATAAATATATTACATTATGAAATACCAGCAATATCGGCGCGGGCAGATAGTAAATAATAATTCTAGATTGTCACAAACTTTATTCAAATATTTACAAGCGTTTATTGATCGTGAGAATGAGTCAAATCAGAGTGTTTGCGTAATAACGACTGTTAAAGGACAATATTTGACGGAATATATTATCTTCTGTGCTTATTCATAGTAGGTATTACTAATGTTGAAATAAACAACCCTGATATCATATTAACGTATTCAATTTGAATTTTGATAGGATGTGTGTCTGCCAAAGTATAGCGTAACATCGTTTTTGTTGCATTTTAATGCTCAATCAATTGATAGCTTAATGTTACATATATGACATGATAGCAAATATGTCCTATATAAATATATGTATTGACATACATAGGTATTTATGTAATTTTATTTCGATTGTCCCCGTATTTTACATTTACCCAGATTAACATATTTTTATCATATAAAGTAGAAATTAGCTCTAGACGAATAGAAACCGCGTCGTGGGATTACGTTCAAGTGAGACTCGCACCTTATTGATAATCGCTGGTTACCCTGAGGGTAGGAGGTACCTAATCCGGTATTGGCTCGGTCCTGCACTCGCCTCTCTAGGGACATAGCAAGTGTCGATATTTTCTGGTATACACTCAAACTCAAAATATCCTTATTTACGTAGGCCTCAAAAAAGCACTTGTAAATCATCAAGTAATAGGTACAAAATAGAACAATTTAAATCTACCACCGGTTCGGAATGTCGCATCTACCGAAAAGAAACCGGCAAGAGACTCGGTAGATACACTTTTCAATGCCAGACTGAATAAATAGCAAATTAAAATTTACACATTAAATTCATATTTATACCAAGTCATACAGTTAATGATCGTTAAAGATTCGGCCGAGTATTATTATAAGACAATTTTGTATCAGAAGAGTCGAAACTATACTTGTAACCAACAATTATGTTGGTCCGTTTGTAAGCCGATCTTGCAGATTGATTAGATGACGTTGGTACTTTACCAGTTCTGACCGGTTTACCCTTACATCTAGTACTTTTCCCAAAGGGAATTAGAAGGAATTTGTAAAGATTCAAGCATTGTCCGTGGTGGTGGGTGGTGTTAAAAAGTACTTAGGTCAATATTGTTCGCGTACAAACATACCATCGCACATGCAATCCCCGATGGGATAGGGCAGGTAGAGTCCAAGGATTATCAAGCTCTTTAAACCAAATCTGCTAAAAATAGAAGCACACATTCAGCTAAAGATCGAGTTGGGTTAGATGGAAAATTGCGAAAAAGTAGTGTCTTATGCGTTTCAGAAATATCGTTGAAGTGACAGGTCGTTATCTCGCACTAAGCTACAATACGATACGTATCAAATAAAGTATCGATACTCTCGTGTCGATCTTTCGATACGACAATTTTGTATCGATACATTCGTCTCGATACCTGGCCCGGGGGCTGCATTAGAGATGGCGCGTGTAATACGAGCGCGATACTGGTCCCCCATTAATCATCGCGTACGGAACCCGGCCGCGGCTGCATTCCACACACCTGCGCGCAGGGCTGCCCCACCGGGGCCCGCTGTGTTTACAACTCCCTGAAGACCTTAACGGTCGAAAAAGTGTGACTACCAGATGACATCCGCTTAGACTACATCCCAATATCTTAAGACTACTCTGTCTTAAGATATTAGGATGTATGTCAGATAATAAATCTATGACATCTGTTGACAATGAAAACTTACATTGTTTAAAGAGTTAGATCCCAGGGCATGGCCGCCAGATGTTACTTATTTTCTCATAAATTAAATGTATGTTAAAGGATAGTATTTATACTATTAATTTACGAATACTATTAAGCTAGTTTGGGTAGTGGGCCAATTTACAGTTATCCGGTGCGAAAGTTAGAAAAATATATTTAACACGTTTTATTTTTGAGAAAATAAAAAACGACTGGCGGCCCTCCAATCTTAGACTAATATGTAGGTAGGTGAGCTATGTTCAGAACAGATTAGATACTTACATATTAATCGGTGCTCCTTATGAATAAATGCGCGCAAAACAAGTTTCTACATTAAAACCACTTTGTAAACCCCTCTGTAGTTATTAAGTGTGTAAAATCAAATAATCACGAAATTTATGTATTTAAGTATTTGTATACACATTACTATAATGTAGTTAGGTAATTTGCGTAAAGAGAAAGCCTACCCTCTGACCGATAGTGTAGATTTTTGAGTGGTCACGCATTTTGGCAACCCTGCCTGCTCATGGGGATACACCGCACGCGATAATCGAGTCGCCTATTCAATTAAAGCTGACATACCGAATTGCGGGATATTGGAGAAAAAGCTCGTTAGCACAGGCGCGCTTGTGGACGTCAGTTAACATAAACACACATGTTTTGTGGCTGTGAAAGTTTGCATATTTGTTTGTTTGGATGCTTGATATCTCATTACTTAAATGACTTATCACTATTTGAAACCTGGTGCATATAAAGATATATATGCTCTTTAATTTAAACTATAGTTGAATTAATACTCTCCCTTGACTTGTTTCTGAAGATTACGCGAACGAAATTAATAGGTACCTGGAAAATTACAGGTACTTAAGATGTTCAGTGAATTATAGGGAAAACTAACAGAAAACTTCATAAATCTTTTATAAGGCTAATATACAAGGAAGGCATATGGCCTTCGAATTAGTCCTATAAATTCACGCATATTTATATAACGCATTTTTGCGACTAAACGAAGGTGTTCTATGGCGTTAGTTATACTCTCAGCTGTGTACTGCGCCGACACTAGCGCTGAAACAGCAGCGCTATGTGGCTATGGGTGATATTGCTAAGTGCATTAACACCCATAGTGCGGTACGTATCGACGTACAAGCGACACGCATCAACCCATTTCTGATACGCCGCGGCGCATCTATAGCGGAGCGAATGCACAATCCATGCGTGGTACCCGCTGAGCAATGTAGAATTGTTAATAGCAAGGAATTCGCTCCAATATTGTGTATACATATGTGGAACACTGCGCTATTGAGACAACTCAAGTCACTTCGCCAGGTATGTCAACTACGGCGACTTATTCAAAATGAATTGGCACATCGCGCACTGTGCAAGACCGGGCGAATTCAAAAAGAACCGAGCTTAGCACCCACGATCCACTCGGCTTTTCATTTTTGCTGCGCTATGACGCATACATACATAACATCACGCCCATAATCCCCGTAGGGTTAGGCAGAGTCGAAAGGGCAGCAAGCCCCTTCAACCACATTCAGCCAAAAATAAAGCCGGTCTGGGTTAGATGGAAAATTGTGAAAAAGCAGTGACAAGCGGCTAACCTGTCGCCTACACAATTACACACCCAAAACCCAATATACCATTAGTCGCCTTTTACGACATGCTAGGCAAGAACCACAGTTGGCATATTCTTTTTAGATCCTAGAGCAACATGGGACAGTGGGCTGGGTTGGATGGAAAGCCATGACGCAACTTTGAGTTAACTCTAAGAGGCGTAACATACTGCGTGTTAAGTTACTGTATGACACATAAATAGCCGAGTTACTTATGATTAGATACCACGTTAATTTTCTTAGGATTCGTTATTTAAAAGTGGGATAAGGCGGGACTGACTATCAATAAGTTTCTGAAGCGGCAGTCCGTTTATTCGATAGTCACTTTATGAAACAAACTTTTCTAAATTGGCTCTGGGGTTGCGTGTTATAGGGGAGACACGCAGTGATCGTAGTCGGCTACTCACAATGCAAGGGAAATCCCTATTTTGTAACCAATTAATTAGGGTGCATTAAGTATGGTTTTATTGAAGACTAGCTTCTGCCTGCGGCTTCGCTAGTGTGGTACAACGATGAAACATAGCCTATATGTTATTCAGGTGTATGAGCTACATTATTCTAAAGTTTCATTAAATTCCATTCAGTGGTTTTTTTTGTAAGAGCAACAAATATCCTTCCATACGTACAAACTTTTGCATGTATAATATTAGTAGGATGTTAAACTATTGCGTTGCATTACACTTAGTAATAACACTAACGAGACTAAACACAATATGTAGTTACGTTTCGTTTGCCACACGACCAAAAAAGTCAACTATCGTTATCGTTAACCAAACTATCGTTTGATTTGTTGCAGTTTAATAGTCGCCTTTTCTGGTTTACGATACGTGACAAGAGACGACAATTGTCTTAAAACAATCCATACAGTGCTATCGAATCATAAGCATTAAAATTAAATGCAAAGTTAAACGTTGGCAGACTTACCTAAAGTTTGAACCAACTTTAGAGTAATTACATGCATTTGACCTTTTTGCTATGCATATTTAGATTGTCGCACAACGCATATTGTGCAACAAGTCTTTGTATCTTAAGTGTGAACGTTAGAGACTGTTTAGCATACATAGATCTGTCCTATCACGCGTTGGACATAAATTCATCCGACGAGGGTACGAGTTTAAACGACAGGCCATTTCTCAAACACCCTGATTGTTCGTCCGGTCACACACGTATCAAATTATGATGGTGGTGTGTACATGAATGTCACACAACCGCTTATGATTTGCCATTTGACCGTTATTAGAACATGTTTCTGTACCTATAATGGAATGGTGATATGGCTTCTTTTTGCCATCATAACTGTACTACAGGTGCAAGAAAGCAAGGTGTTAAAATGTCTGAATTATTGGCGTCTTTACGGCTACACCCATGAGAATTAAATATCGCCGACTTCTCGGTGCGGAAGGTACAGTAAGCTGTCCTGACTGGTTTCGTGAGATTGGAATCGTTCAAATAACAGACTAACCGAAGAATTGGCATTAAAACATAGTCACAAAGTTTACTAATAATAGTTGTGGTGAATAAAAAAAAATAGGAGGAAGCATTGACTCAAGAATTCCTAGTTGTAATACCAAAAGGAGACTTCGCTTTTTACTAACATTCTCCCATATTGCAATGCTCGTCAAGTTCACACCATAAAGCAACCAGAAGTATCAGAACTAGACTCCATGTCCTTTTTCGCATGCGGCCAGCGCCAGCGCCAACAAGGCGTTATTATTAATTAAACTAATATACGGCTTTAGCACTGCGAGCTTTGATTACAGACAGCCTCATTATTGCACAAAGTCAACTCAATCAGTTAATGATCGCCGCCATAGACGCTTCGGCCGATGTACCGTTGAGCATTAAGTTAGCCATCGGCACAGCGCGTAAGGGAACAGTGAACTAGTATATTATCACATATGTGACAAGAATGTGTTTGTTACATACAATTTTGGAGAAAAAAATGGCTTAGACAAAGTACACCGCCGAAAAACTTCTGACCCAAGAAAGATTCAATTATATTACTGAAGGGCGCCAAAAGCGAGCGAGCCAACGTATAACGGAAGACACAAAGCAGGGTCGAATATGTAAACATACTGCTTGTACCATGGATGTCTCTGATCCTCTTTTTCTCTTCTTCTAGCATATTTAACCATTCTAAAAAGGCTATCAATAGTTTTATATCAGTAGTGTCAGAATGAACTTCTTATAAAAATATCCCAATTCAAGGACCGGTTGACAACAACTTGCTCGTTTTTTGCAATGTTTTGATGATCACTTACCGCCAGGTCACCTTTACGGTCGATCGCTCTGCGATATAAACAAAATGTATTAATACCACCGGCTTCTTTCAAGCCAATCATTGTTTACGCTTGTCGTTGTTTCGATGTAAGCCGAAATGTTTTCCCTTTTTGCGTCCGTGACTCCGAAAGTGAAAGAATACAAAATTTGTCGGCCGTGTTTATTCAGTCACTCATTGCAAAGCCATTTTTAAACAGCGACACATTTCTCTTGTCTGGCTGTCGAATTAATTTAAAAAATGAAATTTACAGTCTGTTAAAATAAATGTGATGATCATAATTCGGCGTAAATTTGCACTACGTCACTTTTAGTCCACTGCAGAATACCATCCTCTTGCCCTTCTTCCAGTTCACCTGGGCTCGGCGCAGCATGTCTTCCTCTTCCATACGTCCCCGTCAGCCGTCATCGAGCTATCCACTCCCATTTCACTCATATCATCTTTCACACAATCCATCCATCTCTTATTTTAGTCCACTGCAGAATGCCAGCCATATAATAGGGCAACTATCAATAGGTACCTACATTTAATCCTCATTTCGCATGTAGGTTACTGACCAACAATTTTAACTAAATTCAGTTTTACCATCATTTTGGATAGTAATTAGTTCCTCAGCCTCCGTGGAAAATTTTGCAGTTAAGTTCCACAGTTCCAGACTTGACTGTGGCACCATCATAGATCCCGAGAGCCAATCGATCAGCGACACAGTTGGATGCGCGCCACCATTGTCGAGGAGCCGCCTACGCACGCGGAAATCATTTGCATCTATTAACAGTGCCGGGGAATTAATGTGGCCCTAGGAGATAGACAGGGATATCTTTATTGAGAAATGTTTGGTTAGCCTGCGAATCTTTATGCTGTCACTATAAACGTTTTTGGGGACCCAAATATGATGTGGATAACAAATTCTTTTAATGTCAAAGCTTTTCCACATTTTCAGTTAAGCCATCATTCAATGTAATCTTGAACACAAAAAATACATCAATGCATTCGCTTAACCATCCAAGATGGTATTGGTATCAAATGCTTTCCCAAGCCGCAAAAGTCGTTTGAAAATGTTGACACCTTTTAACCCTGTTAGCGGTTGACCACAAGATGAAGCAAGAAAATTGCCAACTTTTTTTACTTTAATTATCTCTGAACGTGTCTTGCGTCCATTCCAACGCAGTTTATAGTTTTTCCAATAGTTAATAAAAGTTTCTACAGACCTTATATGGTGATACTTTAACAACTCTGGTTGTTTTAATTACACCTGTTTAACATCGCTTAATTCGAAGTGCAAATCAGCTAATCACAGCAGTAAACAAAGACATCAGTCCAAATAAGTCGTAGAGGCTAAAAAGAGCAAATCGCTCGACAGGCCGTAAGCGGTTAAGCTGCAGTATCGCCTCGCATGCATAATGTAGCGCGAAGCTATTTGAATGAACCTCAACTACTTGGAAGTCAGGTGACTGAAAAACTCGATAACATTAAATCACGCATGTTTGTGCACGCTAAGGTGCACTCAGGTGGCAAATGTGCGGTCGGTGCGACACTTCATTTGATGGATCAGTCTTGAAAGATCATTGCAGCAACTTTTAAGGTTGGCAATATTTCAGACATATTCGCAACTGGAGGTCATATGATCTTTAGGGAACACATGGGACTCATTTGTCGCTTAAAATTATATTGTTATAATAAAAAGCTATCACAGGAATTCTGAGTCGACGAGAAATTTTAAGTATCTGATTTTCATTGCTTATATACTCGTATTAGCTAGTTCGGATTAACTGATACGTGGACGAAGTGAAAAAGTTACTACATCTGGTTTCTCCGTATAAAAGATACGGAAGTTTCTGACAACAGCTTCAGTAAATACCAAGCCATTAATTGATCGCTACTGCTGGAAAGTGTATGACTTTATGGGGGTAAAAGAGTCCCCTGTGAATATGTTATACTAACGATAATATCTCAATGAATGGGTCCGACTATTAAAGTAAAAATTTGCTTCAGCAGTGTTGGCACAGCCATTGATTCTTGACTCTTTTGAACGAGACTGCGAATCGCATGCGCGAGAAACAGCAAACTCAGATTTGACGTGATAAATCGCTTGTTGCATACAAAACATTTGATAGCTTTAGACGCAACGTGCAATTACTGCGTTGGATATCGGTGCCGTGCCTCGGCAATGCTTTCTCGGATTATAATCTGGCGTCTGCTCTGCAATTATTGCTAATGAAACTTGACGAGAATTCCGTGGTCTTGAAGCGTGATTAACGCGAAAGTGACATAAATTTACAGTGTAACGTGAATGCAAACATCTTGATTATGACATCGACGCCCCCGAAAACGATTTAATAAATATTTCTTTGCGTGCGTGAAAGAGCCGTTTTGCAATGCTCTGTATTTGTCTTATTCTGATATATTGGCTTATTTAACGATTTTAATCTTACGAATGTACAGTGAAGTATGGAAGGGTCGGAAGATATTGTATTTAAATTTTGCGTAGAATGCAGTTGACATGACATAGCTGAGATAAATGTCCTACCTTTTATTATATGGAATGCGTAGTGAATACTAATCAAACAATCATCAATAAATGTAATAAATAAAAAGTACACGTATTAATTAAGTAGCCTTTGTAATTTGTGTTATGATATTTTTATTCAATGAAATTGAACTTTTTTATTTACTCTAGTTTATAGATCAATCCCAATACCTGTAATTGCTTGTATATTTAAGAATGAAACAAACAAATACCAAGGCCCGAAACTATTGTTACCTAACTTTTATTATAGCGATATTATTTTTATTGGCAACTCATACCTTTTTGTACACTGCCTAGCCCTTCGGGAATTGCAGATGTGATGATATATGTATATACCTATGTATATAGATTTTTGTTCACTTATCTATACTTATAATAAATCTGTAGAGGTCAATTCTATACATGAAATATATTTTCAAAATAACTATCAGGCGGTGATAAGTGATCGTTACTGATGCCAAAAATGCAATCAGTAAAATTTTTGTCTGTCTGTCTGTATGTTCCTTATAGAAACCAAAACTACTCGACGGATTATAACGAAACTTGGTACAATTATTCTTCATACTCCTGGGCAGGTTATAGGATACTTTTCATCACGCTACTATCAATAGGAGCAGAGTAGTGAAGGGAAATGTTAGAAAAACGGGAGAAGTTACTCCATTTTTTAAGCTGCTGTCGCGTGTGCAGCCTTAATGGTTAAAGTTACATAGAAATCATGTATGACGGAAATAGGCTTTATAATATTAATCATAAACGCGGGTGACACCGCTGGCACAGCTAGTTTCCAAATACGAATGAAGGACTTTCTACCTGAACGACTATATAAAAATGTTAATGATGATGGCTAATTGATGTCAATTACATCATCGGCTAATGTTTTGTATCAAGGCTGTCCAGTAGTCTCGCTGAATCATGCAACTTGCGCAAAATGCATTTTTTTATTGCCATCAGATTGAATATCAAGTGCAACACCTTGTTTTGTGCAAATGCCAATGCGCTCATGTCTCGACCTACTTTAAATAAAAGTGGTATTGTCGTTGTAAACAAATAAAGACATGCAAAAATTAATAGATTGTTATTCATCTGTGTCAAGGTTAGATGGAAACTGATAAATAACAATTTATGAGATTATTAATGAAAGTACATAGTCCCATGTTGGTTTAAGACTAAAAAAATGTGCCAACTGTGTTCCTTGTCTAGCATATCGTAAAAGGCGACTAATGGTGTTTTGGGTGTGTAAGTAATTATGTAGGCGACGAGCTAGCCACTTGTCACTACTTTTTCAAAACTTTCCATCTTAACGAGCCCAGTTTTTTACTTTTGTCTGAGTGTGGTTAAGGGAGCTTGCTGTCCCTTTGACTCTGCCTACACCTTCAGGGATTTCGAGCGTGATGTTAAATATGTATGAAAGTTAACGTACGTACAGTTTTTATTGACATGTTTTACCGTAGTGCCTAAACTACTTCTCAGATTTCTGTTGATTATGTTCAATCGATTCGTTTCAAAAATGTATTTATACATACATACTTGACATCACGCTCATAATCCCCGAAGGGGTAGGCAGAGTTAAAGGGACAGCAGACCCCTTTAACCAAATTCAGCCAAAAACAAAACTGGGCTGGGTTAGATGGAAAATTGTGAAAAAGTAGTGACAAGTGGCTAGCTTGTCGCCTACACAATCACATACCCAAAACCCGATATACCATTAGTCGTCTTTTACGACATGCTAGGCAAGAACCTCAGTTGGCACATGCACATGTATTTATGGTATTATATATTTAGGTAGGTATTCTCTAGTCCTCGGTTTTAATTTTTTGGTTTTAGGTTCTAATTCTTTTTACTTATTGTCAGTTTGCATAAAATAGATATTGAAATTGGTGTAACAGATACATTACGTACTAATTAGACGCTTGTATTGCTATTTCGAGACAACCTTGACAGACTCGGTATAGGATATTAATTTAAGCGCAATCATTCTGATTTTTTATTGTAAAGCAACTATCAGTACTCTCAAGTCAGGTTTCCTAATGGGTCGCTATTTGCATTACATTTTATGTCGATAATGATTGAAAGTATGAAGTTAATTTTGCTTGTTCAGGGACAACGTATGCATTTTAGTTGACGTACACAAGTTAGTATTCGAATCATAATTTTGATGACAAATTGTCTGGCAAGTTAATATAAATGAAGAAGAGTCAACCAATCTAAAAGGTAAACTCGGCCTTCTAGATTGGTTGACATGAAATCAATGTGTAAAATAGGGGCAATATTTGCTACAGTAGTTACAAATATACATACGTATGTAGGTACAAAAGAGGAAGCTTACATCCTATAGTAGGATTAAAATAAATGTTGGCAATTATTACGAATGACATTGTACACTTTTATTACGCAGTTATATTATCACCAATATGTGTTTTTATAGCAAAAGGGATGATGACTGCATTAAAAACTATAATTTAATTTAGTCCGTCAGCTAGATTATACAAAAATACTACACACATATTTTTCGCTTTATCAAATTAACAAAAAATCAAAATACGTGTTCAATATTTTTTTATAATCTTACCGACGGACTAAACCTAATTTTTAGTCACCTTGCCTATTCTGTTAAATATTTAAATTAGCTTACTTACTTACATTAAAGTTAAAATAAATGATAATAAATCAATTTGAGGCTCCATGACATACAATGATCTGATTCATGGAACAAAAACATAAAATCATTGTGCCTAACATCGGTAATGTCATAATCAAAATATTTTTATAGGCTTAACCTTTCGATAAAACTCACTTCAGTATGTCATCGTAATTCTTTGCGTCAGAATTGTGACTCAGGCCACTCAGTTTCTAAGTGCATCTAGTGTTTGATAAAAAAAAAATATAAATGTTTACATACGTTTGCAGTTACCAGTCTAATAAACGTGTACCTACACATTTTTTGTTCGTCCATAGACAACCGCTATGTTTTCATAGCGGCTACAACTAAGAACGTTTTCATAATTTCACGCTCCGCGGCCACAACAACAACAGACGCCCAACAATAACAACTGTTCGAGTTTTGTAACGTTGCTATTGTAGAATACAGTTGTAAAACTTAAATTTTGTATTGTCACTCTTTGTGTATGACAGCATTGATGACGTGTACAACTACGTACTTATCCAAAGAAATGCTCTTACTTTACTCAAACAATTACAAAAGCTTTTAAAATGTTTGTTTTCAATTATTTCTATTGCATGCAAATTTGTTAGGTGGAAAAAATACGTATGTACGTAGTGTACTGGTGTAATCACAGAAAACTTATCAGTGATAATATTTATGAATTCAATTGTTGCCGACGCTGGCGTCATTAGTTTTATATTAATACTTTTTATACCTTTTATTATTTTTGTATTCAAGTTTAGAATTCTAATTTTATTTTGATATAAGTACCTATTGTTTTTCTAGCAGTCTCTTTACAAATATACATCTGTTCACATCTTGGCAGTCTCTAACATTTATATCAATAAATATAAATGTATTTTAATTGCACATCATAATGTCTACTTTCTCAATTTCGTACAGTACTTTGACGGTAATAAAACGATATTAAAAATTATACTAATAAAATAATACAATACTCAAATATATTGTAAAAATTACTTATTATGTGATATTGCTAAAAATCTGACTGTCATATTCTATGACATACAAAGTATTGAGCTAAGTCTCTTATAAAATTATGATATCACAGCTTAAAAAATAACTTTGTTACATACAAAATGATTTATACGGTTTTCTCCGAATTAATGTTTAACTAGCACGATAATACTATAGAGGACGTAAATGACAACCGTTTTGAGCAAGTCAAATAGTTTTAAGGTAAGTTTCATTGGTTGCTATTCGCCAGCAATACTTACACGACAATAAGATACAATGCGATTTTTAGATATTTGATCAAGGCCCTCCTTCCCTTAGTATGAGACTCGTGTGTGCGTTGACGCAGTGAGGCAGGATGGCCTTCGGCCGACCTAGCCCGTCACGCCGCGCAGGCACACTATCAACTGTCTCACGCGCACGCGAGCTCGTTATTTTTTTATAACACTTTTTATTGCGCCTCTTGAACTGCATTTAAACATGAATATGTATGAAGAGTACAATGGCTGACATTGATTCACGACTGGCGACTCAGACGGAAGGCTGGATACGGACTTGCAGTACTGTTTGCGTTTTTGGGAACTGATTTTTGAATTGTCAGTTCAAATTAACGGGACGAAATAGTGGAAATTGTAAAGTATTATTTCTCAAGTCATTCGAAACAATGTATAATGTAATAGATTGATTTGTTCATGTACAACTATTTACATTTAAATATTCTATTCTTTTTTTTTTTTTTAATATTCATAAGAATCTGAAATGAGGTTTATATACGTTTACTATATGCACAGACCTTATGGCTCCTGATACCAGCGGACATAAAACAGTATTATGTATATTTTTTTTATAGAACAATAAAAAGTATTAACGGATAAAAAAGTATTATACTGTTTTTAACAGTATGGTTGGCAACCCTATATGTACCTAACGTAACAGTATCAAAGTACGGCCCTTCCTGCACAAATTTACAGAGCGACGACCGAATGGGTTTCCCCAAATCACTTTAGCACGTAATAGGGTGCCGTGATTCAATTAGAAGTAGGTAGCAGACCATCGAATAAGTAGAAGCTAATTTACCCCCCACGCGTACAGGGGAATCAGGCAAATTGAATAATGATATGAGCACATATATTAGGTAGTACTATTGTTGAATGAATTTGTAATGATTTCTCTCTTGGCACGCTACTTATGTAATGTAAAAACATTTATAATAATCCAGAGGTTGCTTGGATTTGAACCGGCAAGTCTTACATATGAAGCGCGTTGTTTATCTACTAACCTATCACCGCTTATTCCCGCGCGTAACCCACGGACCTGCTCAGTAGTTATATACAAAAAATATGTAATCATTATAACATTCCACACGCGCACGCGCATCACAATGTGTCACCGGCATTGCTAATTAATTGACGTTACAATCATGTCATCGATGATTAACGTCGGGATTGGGCACTGTTTACCAGGTAAGGAATATTGATTGATTGAAGAGCTGACTAGGCGACTAGGGGCTTTACTCATCAAAGAATCACGAAAATTACCCGTTACTACGGCCCAGGATTAGGGAAGGAAACAATTATAGGGAATAACCATTGTACAATTGTTAAAATGCATTAATGAGTGATGCGTTTTTCCGAAGTTACATTTAGAAAGATTTTAATATTTTATTTATGTAATTGATTTATTCAAGTATGTAATACTTGTATAGAATGGGTAATATGTCATAGGGTATTATGACGTATATTATTTATTCTTTATACTTTCCTGTTCAAATACTTTAAAAGGAATAAAGATTGAATATATTATACATGTACGTACGTAGGTAGAGTGCAAGTTATATTAGGTAGTTCGAAACCAGTCCTGGAACAAAAATTATATTTCTATATCTTTCAGTAGTAGTATCAGTATAGTTGGCAACCCTACTCTTAGTACCTACTATTCACGCATATGTATATTGTATATATATCATCTTCCTAGCGTTATGTCCCGTGCTTAGATAATATAAGAGAAATACGTACATAAATTTGAAAAATCCAGAGGTACGTGCTCGGGTTCGAACCCGCACCCCTCGGTTGTGAGGTGCGTGTCCTTACCATTGAGCTACAACCGCTCATATATCCATACATATGTACATATGCATGATACATATTATATACGCTCTACGATAAATATATTTCTAAAGGTACCAAACTCGACCTACATTTAACCGCTGTCCTGATAACAGTCGTATCGTATTCCATCCTTTGCGACATTTAAAGAACAGGGGAGTTGTTAATAACCTGAAGGTACTTGTTCTACCTTTTTATGGTAAATGCTTATCCATGTCAGTCCATAATTCATACGCCCAAATGTCAGGTGTTTTACCTTTTAGGAAAAAATGGGCTCGCGCCGCCCTTCGAGGGAAACCTTTCGTAACGCGCTCGCGCACATTTAAGTAAGTCGGTGTGACGTGACGATGGGTTGTTTAGGACATATTTAGGTAACGGTAGGAATTGGAGAGAACTTAGTAAATAAGATTAGACACGTACGATAATGGAGCTAAATTGTTATTTTACCGCAATTTAAACAACTGTTATTTACAAAGATGCCGGCGAAGACAGCAATTTTTCCAACAATCTAATCGTTGAAAAAAAATATATTTTAAGGTTTTATTTGATAGATTTGTAGTATACCAATCTCGACTTAAAACACGATCTTCTACTTTTGCAAACGCCCTTCGACTATAGTAAACTTCGTTTTGAATCCTTGCAACAATTATTTAGTCTTCTAATGTTTTTGTTATTCGAAAGATGTAAACATTTTTAAATTTGAGACTTTTTATTCGGCTTCGTTTGTAGAAAAACAAAGAACACCGTCATTCATAAGGCATGAAATAGGTAGATGATTTTTTGATTTTATACTAAAACGAAATGATAAGTATTTCTTAATAAAATTGTACAGGAACAAAAATATTTACCATTCACAGGCGCTGTAAAGTCATAAAACCAACACTTCAAATGAGATTCCCTCTGATACAGTGACGTCATTGGACTCCGTAACTGAATGCATCTGGATCAGATAACGAATAGTATCAAACGAGTTGCACTAGCAACCGAATGCTCGCAAGTACACACGGTGCATTGTGTGCACCAGTGAGGAATCTTCGCGGGCAGCAACGTATACTGAGCTTATTACTTGCGACTTGCGACTTCTGACTTGCCGGAGCCGTGATAGCTAACTAAAAATAAATGTTACGCAGAACTTATTTAGTAAGTCTATTGCTATTCTTGTTTTAAAAATATATCGAAGGCTGTTTGATTATGAAAGTGATTTTGAGTGCAATACGAACGTATGTTCGTATTGCACTCAAAATGTTCCTCGAAAACAGTACTAGCATATATTAGTACTTATCTCAATTTATCAATCTTTGAACTCGAATACCAAGTCAGCTGTATCACATAGTGATTTCTATACGATACAATACTTGATTGTGCATCGAATTAATTTTTGTCATTCAAGAGGCTCTCACAGCGCACTTCACTGGCATACCCTACAGTGTTTGTGCGAGACAGCCAGCTGACTGTCCGCTGACGTCACGCCCACATGTGGCCGCCAGCCCGCGACCTTTTCATTTTGTTTCCCCCCTTTCTTTGTTGCTTCATCAACCGCTATATTTGACGCTGGGAACATGCAACATGACCAACATGATCAGTTCACATTTGTGGTACATCGTTTTTGAGTATCCGATTTAGCGCACGAATAAAGAGATGGCCTTAATTTATGCTTGTTCTGTAAATGTAACCACGTACGGGCTGATGTCAAAGTGGTCAAGTCGCTTTAGGGTATCAGTTGTTAGTGCAATGAACACATTTTGTTTTAACAAATTGTTTGAATTTCGACAGTTCATCTCCTTTTGGTTTCGTTTTAGTTGGAAAAAGTAGTGACAAGTGGCTAGCTCATCGGCTACGCAATTTAACATAAGCGAATGGCAAATATATTTATTGACGCACGGAGATTGGTGACGTCGCGCCGGTGGTATTTGTATAAAACTTTTAAATTAAAACAAAATACGCGCGAATATTGAAAATCGAATGCCTGGTGAAATAATAAAAAATAACTATTTAGGCGCCACTCGGGTTTAATTCTCAACACATAACTAGGTATACCGAATACACCAATTAGTAGTTTTTTACGACATGCCAGGCAAAAAAACGCAGTCGCTTTTAAGTTCCAGACTAACATGAGTAGGTCATAAATAATAGTATAAGCCCTTGTTAGTACTCATTGCACAAGATACGTATGTAAGATAAAATTATTCCCGTGTTATTCATCGCAGAGTTTTTGTGAGGAATTTCGATAAAGTCGGCGTGCAACGTTCTGTAATGACTTCCTATATTAAGTAGCTACGTAACGAAAGTGAGTTCCATTGGACTAATCGCCGCGAGAGGGAAACCGCTGTCTTGTTCCGCATGTGTGTGGTCGGTTATTTATTATAAAGTAAAATTATGAGATTTGCAACATGTTCTGAGATTAGCAGGGGCTACACCCGCGTAGTTCCCGTTCCCGTATGAATACGGGGATAAAAAAATTATACGGGGCTAACATAAGATAGGCTATTTTATCATAAAATAGCCTATGTTACTCGCTGATAAAGTAGTTTATATTGGTGAAAGAATCTTTCAAATCGGGCCAGCAGTTTCGGAGCCAATTCAATACAAACAAACAATCAAATCATACTCTTCATAATAATATACTATAGTATAATATACTATAATTACGTTTGAATCGACAAATATAATTTTATTAAGTAAATAATTTTTTATCCGTGTGTGGTCTGCGACTCCAAGAATTATGCGAACTGTGATCCCTACATGTCGTAAAAGGCAACTATGGTGAATTGTGTGTTAGGTTTGTAATTATGTAGCGACTTGTTAAAACAAAACTACAAATTTATAACTAATTGGCTTATCCTGGAAATCAGAATAGACGAAGATATCACAAACACCTAGATCTAATTGTTCTGCGCAAGGCGCCATGCGTCAACACATTTTTAAGAAATGGTTTGACTGACACATCCGCTGCATCAAATACTAATGTATCAAACTCTAAAATTAAGCTAATGTTCCACGCGATTATACTGGAATTCCCCATAAATAACATGGTTAAAATTAATTAAGTACGATATGTTTGTAAAACTGACCTCTGTTAGTATGGAGCGTTATCACTGTCAGTGTTATTTATAATTAACCAGTCAGTTGGTCAATCAGTGACTAATGACGGGATGTTTGTAGTTTTTTGCATGTGTTAACGAATCATTTGATAATGCTTTCAATGTCAAAACTATATAATCACTAGCATTTCCATCGCCTCGCTCTCATGAATGGAGATTTTTTTTTTCATCCGTAGGTACCAGTTCTTTTTCTGAATGATAAACATAGGGAAAGACATGGGGCACCTTATGTCGTATTCTCAACCACAGGATGCGTCTATGTAAAATAACATTTCATGATCATCAGTTCAGTAAATCATATGTAAAGCGTTTAACAAACAATTGACAGACTTAGCTGTTGCAAATTGTAATGTCATAAATTTTACTTATCTATACTTATAATAAATCTGTAGAGAGGTCAATTCTGTACATGAAATATATTTTCAAAATAACTATCAGGGGGTGATTAGTGATCGATACTGATGCCAAAAATGTAATCAGTAAAATGTATGTCTGTCTGTCTGTCTGTCTGGATGTCTGTCTGTCTGTCTGTCTGTCTGTATGTTCCTTATAGAAACAAAAACTACTCGACGGATTTTAACGAAACTTGGTACAATTATTCTTCATACTCCTGGGCAGGTTATAGTATGCTTTTCATCACAACAATCAATAGCAGCAGAGTAGTGAAGGGAAATGTTGGGAAAACGGGAGAAGTTACTCCATTTTTTAAGCTTCCGTCGCGTGTGCAGCCTTAATGGTTAAAGTTACATAGAAATCATGTATGACGGAAATAGTCTTTATAATATTAACCATAAACGCGGGTGAAACCGCTGGCACAGCTAGTAAACTTATAAAAATAAACTAGTTTAAGCATCAAATTTTCCAAAGTAGCACCTTTTAAAAGAATACATAGTGATGATAGTATATTCTCTAACAGGTATAACGATTTAAACTTTTTATAGTTTATAGTGTTATTTATGATCCCTATTGGAGTACGCGCTAACTTCGATAAAAATATAAATGCCTTATAGAGTCCAATGGTCGGTGTGTAGATTCTACGCAAATTGTATAAATCAATCCTATAATTCCCTATTACATTATAATTGAGCAATCTTGCGTACTTACAACATTTGCACATTAACTTAAACGTATCGTAATTACCTTATCGAGTCGACTCTGGTGATTAAGAAAGTGAGAGCGAAGTGCTTATTGAGATATTAGGCGTGTTTACGATGGGAACCGGGAAGTCGATTAACGTTCCGATTTCCGGATTAATCAATTTCTACTCACTCGAATTGTTGGTAGATGAATTGCGAAGACCCCTCCCCTATAGCGGACCTTAGAGAATTATTCTCACCGGAGAGGCTAGGGGCGAATCAATATAGAAATACAAAAAGAAAACGGACGAAGTGCATATAAGTTTTAGCTTGTTATTTATTACTTTACAAGTACTTTTGCTTTCATCTTAAACTTTTTCTCATGTTGTAAAATGCATTACATGCACTTGAATAAAATTTCGTCTCAATTGCTGTTAAAATTAATGATATCACAGCATGAAATGTGTATGATACACACATAGTTAATTCTACGCTATTCTTAAATGGTCGAACGAAGGTTTCTCCGTAACCGGGACTTTTTTGCAATGTATTATATTAAAAAATGATTGGGATAGGATAACATTTGCCAGATAACGTTTCGCTCACAAGTCCTCCAGCCCGCACTGCTTCTAAGAGGCCAATCATATCGTCGACGGACTCTTCCCTCCGTCTATAATAATTGTGTTTTCTTAATCCGAGCACAATCAGCTAAATTGGAAGTCGTCCGTCCGTCGCAGGCGGCCCCATCGCTCCCGCTGGGGCGTTTCGCGTTGTCGCTCGGGATTTTTCGTTTATTATATATTTGAAATGTTTGCTGTAGACATTTGAAGTTAGGGTGAGAGATGGGAGCCGCGAATGTGCTATGTATAAGTATAAGTACTTAGTTGCGTAGGGCCGTTGTTGATAACAGTAGCTTTTGACAAGTTGCATATGTTGACAAATTTTACAGTCGCTTTTACTATATTGTATCATATCATATCATATCATTACATCACGCCCATAATCCCCGAAGGGGAAGGCAGAGTCAAAAGGGCAGCAGTACCTTTTAACCACATTCAGCCAAAAATAAAACTGGGCTGGGTTAGATGGAAAATTGTGAAAAAGTAGTGACAAGTGGCTAGCTTGTCGCCTACACCCAAAATCCGATATACCATTAGTCGCCTTTTACGACATGCTAAGCAAGAAACACAGTTGGAACATTCTTTTTAAGTCCCCGACCAACACGGGACAATGGGCTGGGTTAGATGGAAAGTTGTGAAAAAGTAGTAACAAGTGGCTAGCTCGTCGCCTCCACAATCACATACCCAAAACCCCATATACCATTAGTCGCCTTTTACGACATGCTAGGCAAGAAACACAGTTGGCAAATTATTTTATAGTCACCAGACCAACACGGGACATACTATATTGTTTCCCTAACAAAGACGATTGCGGTACTTCATCCCCTAGGTCCATTTGACCATTGTCATCTCATTGTCAATAATAATAATGTCCTCCTAACCGATATCGGTCACGGCGGCCAATCTCAACAAGGATTAGTCTGCGCAGGAGATATTATAGTGCACGAATGTGTGCGCAAACACAGGTAAACTCTCTATTCCTTCACTGTCATAGTCCGGTGAGACGGCAATTCCACATGACCAGTGAGAGGTCAGACGCAGGACCAACGGCTTAACGTGCTTTCCGAGGCACGGTGCTGATTTGAATATAGAAATAACCAGCCACAAATTCTTGGCTCGACCCGGCATTTGAACCCACTAGACCCAACGAGGCAGTCGACCTGCCTCGTTGCTGCTTGTCACTGTCAATAATTATAGAGCTGTGACCATGAGCCAAAATAAAACCTATAATAATATGAGGCATTTGTTCACAACAATTTGTAGTTAGAAAAATTTTGGCCTAAATTACCGTTAATGACACTAGTGACTATTACTATCAGCATATTGCGCAATTTTGCCAAATTGCAATTGACACAATGAAGTAAGTATCAGTGAGGTATGTATTATTCTATTCTATTGTACATAATATTGAAATGAATAGTTCTTTATGTAGCTAAATTTATTTTGACCATAGAAATACCTACTGGAGTATTACATGCATCCAAAATCCTGCAACTCCAAAAGACTACAAAAATACAACATGTCAAACGATACCTACCGCAAATAGTGCTTAAAGTTGTGAAAATGTCGTCTCTTTTTTGGTATCTATCAAAACGGAATTTGACCACCGCACCACAAGGATTAGATTAAGGAATCGGTAGCACTATAATCTTGTGTATACTGTACCCCAATTGTTGATGGCAGTAGCGTGACGCTATCTGATGACTTCGCACACCGTCAATGGGCATTTCGCAAGTGCGCTTACGCAACTATCCTCAGTCATACATTTGTCGCGATACGCTTTCTTTATTATTGTCAGGAGCAAACAACCTCAATATCTTCATCGTATTGTGTTGTGTTGTATTGTATGCGTGAAGCCGTGACATGACATCATCACAGTCGCGTACAATTTGCTGAAGTGAGCTCAATTATCATACGAGTCTATTCTCTTGTGCTCAGATTGTGAAGATCTCCCTTTTGTGTTATTGTCAACAATAATCAGATGGAATCGTCATACCTTAATCGTACGTATTGTTAGTACGAATCGGAACTAACAATTGCGAACGTAACAGCATTGTGAAGTTTATCATTTCGTAAACCATTTGAAAACAAATCTCAAAAACATATTAAGTATTTTATACGTCTAGGTTATCCAGAAGAATTTCGTAGGAAAGCTATGGGCCTCCCCTCACGCATTCTTCCCAATTAATTGATTGACTGGCTCAATGGCGCATTCGGTAGTGACGCTGCCCCATGCGTCAAGAGTTGTGGGTTCAATCCCCACCCAGAACAAACATTCGTGTGATGAGTACTTGTTTTTGTTCTGTGTCTGGGTGTTAATATCTAATATTTAATTATGTATTTGTAATACCACTGTTGATTCCGTAACACAAGTGCTTAAGATATTAACCACGGAGTTGGATCGATGTATGTAATGTCGTCTGATATTTATTTATTAGTTATTATTTCATTCATTAATAAGGTCAAAGATAAGTTATATTATCGGTGGTGTTAGTTATGTACCAGTTACTTTTACTAACGTGCATATTACAAACAAACATAACATCACGCCCATAATCCCCGAAGGGTAGGCAGAGTCAAAAGGGAAGCAGGCCCCTTTAACTCGGCCTACTTTAACCACATTAAGCTTAAAACAAAATTGGGCTAGGTTAAATAGAAAAAGTGAAAAAGTAGTGACAAGTGTCTAGCTCGTCGCCTACATAATCACATACCCAAAAGCCCATACTATACCATTAGTCTTCCTTCACGACATGCTAGACAAGAAACACAGATGGCACATTATTTTAAGTCCCATACCAACATGGGACAATGGGCTGGGTTGGATGGTAAATTGTGAAAAAACTTTCATATAACAAAGAGAAAAAGAAGTCACCTAGGAAGCATCCAGCTGGCATGTACTCTGAAGTAAAAAGAGAAAGAGGAAGACGTGTGGAACAACGGACTTAGCCTATTGATAGTTGGCAAAATGTCTATTTGCATATGCCCGCTGCTTTCGCTAATGGGGACTAAGCAGGATGTAGTTATACCGCGAGCTTCGCTGCGACGAGGTTCCAATCCACTCCACATTTATCATCGGTTACGACTCTGTCGAACTAATAATAGAAATCTCAATGGTGATTTCTTACTTCCTCAAGATATGGCCGGTATGAAATTAATTTCAAACTCGAAACTAACTACCGTGTTTGGGTTTTAAGTAGTTAAAAGCTTGATTACAGGGTATGGGTGAGTTTCTATGTTTAAGATTATAGAGCACTCGTTCCGGTATGTTTTATTGAATGAGTTTTTTAAATAGCAGTTTAGTTGATAATGGTGCAGGTGTGAACAAGAACGTTAGGAGGGGAAGATTAGACAGGTGTGTTTTACCAAAAGTAATAAAATTAGTTGTATACCTTATTTATTTATTACGCAATGAATGAATCATTGCGTAATAAATAAATAATGTGAATGAATGAATTCTGAAGTCTGAACCGTCCCACGCAAATCAGTCTTGAAAATACTAAAGCATTCCTTGTGCATATTCTTTCGTTAATATTCAACAGTAGATGTTAAATTAATAACGTGCCGACAAGAAAATGTGACATAAAAAGACGCAGACTTGACAACCATTATAAAGTAAGAATTAAAAGCTAATATTAAGTCTGGGAATTTGTAATATATTTTAATTTTCATGTCTACATTTATCAAACGTCCAATACATCGCAGTCAATTGTTCGGAACCACATATTTGTTTCGTTACAGACGACGAGTTATTCACGTTTTTTTGGTGCACGTCGGATTCTGCTGGCGGTGGAAGCGTGCAACACCGCGAACGTAATGCATGCGTTGCGGTGCATGGCAAAAACGCGCTTATGGCGTGATAAACGCAAAAACGGGAGTGCACCAAGAGACTGCCAGTCGGTGTTAATTGCTTGTTGTTGCTTTTGTGCACAAATGTCGGGTTTTCGTGTAGTAAAACTTCTTTAAATCTATCAATTGGATCGCTTCACCATCGTTATTTTACCCTATTGAAGATTATTAGTCTCATGTTGGTCTGGGACTTAAAAAGAATATGTCAACTGTGTTTCGTGCCTGCATGACATAAAAGGCGACTAATAGTATATGGGGTTTTGGGTATGTGATTGTGTAGGTGACAAGGTAGCCACTTATCACTACTTTTTCAAAATTTGTCATCTAACCCAGCCCAGTTTAAATTTTTGGCTGAGTTTGGTTAAAGAGGCCTGCTGCCCTTGTGACTGCCTACCCCTTCGAGGATTATGGGCGTGATGTTATGTATATGCAAGAATGTACTATTGAAGATATTATATATAAGGTCTATAATATAATATATATATGTTAGTTATACTCTCTCAAATCTTAAAGTTAGAACCATTAGGAATGTTTAGTAGTTCAAAATTGTATCGGGATTGAAGATGATTGCTTCCCTGTACTAATTGTTATTGTACGTGATTTCCATTAACTTTGTTTTGAGTTTAACGTTGAAAAAAAAAAAACTTGTGTAAATTCACCCAAAATTATGTCTGTTCGGCATTCTTTAAACAAATTTTAGCCGTATTTTTTTTTATATGATGTGTGCCGCGATAATTCATTTCTGACTCTCGGGTCGTCTGTCCCCCGACCACGAACATTTAAAACTATTATTATTTATATCACGTGCCTTTCATTCCTTCCCTCACATCACAATAACACAAACGCTTGCCTTTCATCTTTCTCTACCGCAGGTATTGTGGTACTTCCTCTGACTGAAGCACAACTGAGCACCGAAATAGACTGCAATCATCCGAAATAACCTCAGAATCCATCATGGAGCTGTTCACTTGGTGACGCATACGATCTACATCTGAGTCAATATTCTTTACGAATTCATAACACAAGTGTTCCTAGAAAAATAATTGAACTTATTATCATTTGCCTGATTAAATAAACTAGACCAGTTGAATCATCTCTATGTTGGTATACTACTTGAAGTAGGTGTGGGAGGTGCTCAAGGAATCTTTACGTGTATATACTCGAATCACTCGTAAATCTGTGTTCTTTAGATATGTAACCATTTGTAATACTTAATAACCTTTTCAACAGTTCCATGTTGGTCTGGAACTTGAAAATAATGTGCCAACTGTGTTGAATGAACTGAATGTGCCAAATTGATGTATGTATGTATTTTTTTTCAACCAATGCAGATAATCTAAAAAGTGTATTAAGAGAGCCCCATTTTGGGTATGAAATAAATAGTATGAATGTGAATATTTCGGTTTTATGTACTATTAATGTGGTGACCTCATTTTTATTACATAAATGGTATTGTATTGATTTTAAGCGGACCAAAATAACCGTCGTACGAGACACTATTGTTATTGGTATTGAATAAGCGGTGAGTACATGACGCACCTACGATTTGTTATTCCTTAACCAATGGAAATCAATGGACGCGGCTCAAATTAGATTCATACTTTATAGTTAACAATAAGTAACATGGTCTTGGTCCCGTTCATAGTTGAGGTCTCGTTTCAGCATTATCCCAAATTAAGGATTCTTCATTAGTGGTTCGCAAGAGCTATTCTTCCTCTAATGCTTAAAGCTTATTTTTGATCATCATCCTCTTTGCATTCTCCTAGGTTATCTGGGGTCGGCGCAGTATATATTTTTATTTCATACGTCTCTTAAAGCTTATTTCTGATATTGTCACAATTTGTAACTGCATGGTTCATGCGAACAATAATGAAAGTAGCTGGTCAAAAAACGTTAACTCATACTGACACTTACTATGGCCGGACTTCCCAACCAGAGGGGAAATGTTACGGGCCGCAAATTAGATAAGTTTGCTTTTAAGAAAAAGAAATCTATGCGTAGTTAAATTAAAAAATAAAACAGTAAAATTATTATTTTTGAACATCTTGGGCATGAAAATATAATTTTTGGTCCGGGGAGCCTCCGTGGAATAAAGGTTGAGAAACCCTGCACTATGGTGACTCTGGTCACGCTGTCGACTTAAAATTATCCGGGTCTGAGCTTACAGTTGATATAGAAACATCAGATCACGGTAACACATCCATTCGAGCCAAGCTTCCTCTAACCATGATTTATCTAGATACATAATGTCAATTGATTGTACTCAAATTATACATCAAAGTCACTGGCCGGTCCGACTAGATAATGGCTACACATTAAACCATGCGAATTACGATCAAAGCGGGCTGTCCCAGCCGGCAACTATAATGTCTCAAGTTATGCGTCCGTGCTAGAGTTCGGAAGCTACGAAGTTTCGCATGAGGTATCACACACTTTCTTACTTATATTATTCTGATGTATTGATAAAAAAATAAAATAAGTACTAGACACATTTACGGCGATATTAAACAATAAGTAATACAAAACAGGGAAACACCAATTAAAGGAATTTAAATAAATTTTATTTGCTTTTAAATTAGAATGAAACATAAGTCTGGCATAACAAAATGGCTATATAATATAATATTTATAAAAATGTACAACTATGTATTACCAAATTCAACGTTAACACTCTTCGAAAGTACTGTCGACATGGATCCATTAAAAATTGAGCCAAACTTAACAATACCTCACGTCTCTCAGCGCAGTCCGTGAGGGCGAAAATCACCTATTCCCCCTGAATATTCTAATGTTACTAGTTACTAACAAAATGTTAATAGGAATAACATTGGCGATTTCAACACTACTATATCCTTACTCCAATATTATGACCAACATCGACTCATTCAAAATATTCATACTCCTTACCCCATAACGGCGTAAATCACCTATCTAGGACCATTAGGTATTCTGCGAGCATGCGTCTCTGTAACAGATAGTGTATCGGCGGGGAGCATGGCGCCCGATAGCGATCGCGAGACAATGCCTTTCGCAACAGCTGACTCAGCGACAAAGGGCCCGGGTGGACGCGACATGCCCTTTACTGACTCCGCAATAACAAAAACAAAACTTGTGCTCAGTTCCGAGTCAGCGAGCTGGCCGATTTACTGGTCTAGCTTGGCGGTGACAACAAACATTGTGAGGAAAACTGAATTAAAATAACTTTGTATGTGTAAAGTAACATTTTGTGTGACTAAACGAAAAGTCCCTTGTTTTAACGAACGTCTGTCGTTTAAAGTACCACCCCCATTACGCTTCTAATTCTATCCTAATACACATCATCATCTTCCTAGCGTTATGTCCCGTGTTTGGACGGGGTCCGCTTAGACCATGATCCAGGATTTAGCGAGTCTGGTAATTACATTGAAGCGACTGCCGATCTTACCTTCGTAACCCTAAGATAGGGGAACCAGACAATTTTTGGATCATGGTTAAAAATCCAAAGTTGTTTGAATTTGAAGGTTTCATCACGATGTTTTCCTTTACCGTCGAGCTAGTGGCATAAATACGTACATAGACTTGAAAAATCCAGATGTACGTGCCCGGGTTTGAACCCGCACTCCTCGTTTAAGAGGCGCGTGTCCTTACCATTGAGCTACCACCGCTCCTATCCTAATACACATGTGGTAAATAATATAATACAACTTCTTTCTCGCCTCTGAAGATTACATAACGGCTCTTTCAGTAGACAATTTTATATGGAAACTGTTCACTTATGTAGATTGTAGGTGAGAAATCGATACTGTACGTGGCAATCTACCGTTCATATATCACATACATTCGTTAGTCCTGCGTTCGTCGCACAAAGTTCAGTCGTCGTTTTTCAACCTATAAAAGTGAGTGACGCGATTGTTCGTCTGTTGCATTATTCATAATATTCGTGTGTGTGCAGTTGCACTCGTGATGGGCAATATAATCTTTGTATGTGTCCTATAAGGTTTAAACGGTACGGTGAGTGTTATCGATAATTATTGTCTTGTCAATGGGAAATACGCATTTACTTTAGCTCTTCCTAATGTTATGCATTTTACTTTCGGTCTTTCATATTAATGTAATATGCGTACTTATGAAGCACGTATAATTATATTATCGTGTACGTTATGTGTGGACATATGAGTAAATTTATCGATATCATGAGACTTAAATTGTTACTGACAATAAGTTAATTGGGCGTTGGAGATTTTTTTTTATTTTATATCAGACTACATCACAAACATTGATCTGACTCCGAGAGCTTAAGCACTTGTGTGATATTACAAATATATACTTAAATATTGGATATTAACACCCAGACACAGAACAAACACAAGTATTCATCGCACGAACGTTTGTCCTAGGTTGGGATCGAACCCACAACTCTTGGCGCATGGGGCAGGGTCACTACCGAATGAACAGCCAGTCGAACAGATTCATTAGAAACTTAATTTATATAGTTGCATTAGATAGAAGCATTCATTATGGCACAAAAAAATTACATTACTGATACAATGATAGTAGCATTTTAGATACTCTTATCGCTAAACGTAATCTACCCAGGACGTGTCCTTTCCTCTAGTAGAGCTTTTTTGTCTCCTTATCTTATCTATGAAACGCGAAATATATGCCAAACAATATTGTTGTACAAATTAGCGTACAAGAAACCGTTTCCCATATTAGCTAAAGCGAAACATTGTTTCACTCCAGGGATATCTTTGTGTAAAACCCCAGGGCGGCGTAGTTTCTAATAATTTCTCTGAACGAGCAGCCGGGCGTATTCCCAGAAGGGCGGAAGGAAGCGCGCTCCGTGCCCGGACTGCTGCGCGCGCGCACCGCAAAGGCGCCGCGCCCGCATTTGTATAATAAACGTATTAGATTGGTGTCGCTCTCGATTTTGATGCGCTGCGTTTTATTGCCTTTGTTCTATTGTTTATTGTTTTGGAAATTAGATACGTTCGTTTGATTCTTTCGGTATGCTCCAATTTACTAAAACGTAAACAAGAACACTATTTTCTATCTGACCCGGGTTGAGTTAGACAGTCTATTTTTTTCCTAACTAACTAACTAAACTTTACGCCACTTCTCTAGCGGGGTAGGCAGCGAGAACCGAACACCATACGGCAAGAATTTTTTCCTAAAAGTGGTTAAACTAGTTCGCCGTTTTTTTTATCTAACTACCAATTTCGGGATAAGTGCTAGTTCAGACACGGCAGGAACCGCGCGATTACGTATGAATGATTATATAAATGCGTATGTAAAAACTGCGTAAATAAGACCCGCGCGATTCCCGCGCGATCCTCAAACCGCGTGGTTCCCGCCGTGTCTGAACTAGCACTTATCCCGAAATTGGTAGTTAGATTCAAAAAAACGGCGAACTAGTTTAACCACTTTTAGGAAATGGTGATAACTAGGTACGTGGTACGTAAACGGGAACACATCTTAACACTCATCCAGCGAAAGTATGAGTTAATTCGCAAAACTGATCGTATTCAATAAGATTATTTACCGGCTTGAAAAACACTGTTCCCGCTTAGCTCATCATGGAAGTGCGAAATACGCATGATGCTTGCGCCTGCAGGGCGCCGCTGACACAGTGCATAGGTGGGTGACCGTGAACTCACGGAGATAGTTCGTCTTCGCTATACAGTACTCGGCAATATACCAGTGTATCATAACCACTTAATATCACAACACGACCATCATAAATTTCCATCATCATACCGAAATGATGATGGAAATTGATGATGGTCGTTAGTATGATTCCGAAAGCCAAAGGCGTTTTAAAATGTGAATTACTTACTATTATTTGTAAATCTTATCCTGAATGAGTCCAGCCATTACGTCGTCGCTTATTAAAAATACTGCTAGATAAAGCTAAGTATACTCTAGATCAGTGTTTTTCATTCTGTGGGGGATACTCTGGGGGGCAGTAGAAAAAGGAAAACGGCAAAGTTCTACATACTATCAGTGAGAAACTGTTTTCTACCTATGGTCAAGCGGCTCGCGAATTTTTTTAAACTTGTAAAGCGGTCATTTTCAAAAGGAATAAAAACACTAGATGCTAGTAGTTTAGTATGTGTTCCTTTATTTAATCAGTCTTGATCATATACATACGACACGGAAAAGGTAAATCACTATCATTACAACAATTAACACAGAAAACATCATTGGTTTTTGTTGATTTTTGTAATGACAATCTCCACACTTCAGACCATGCTTAAACTTCGGTGGACTAGCAACAACTCTCCTTCAGACTCCGTGCGCATATTTCTCACTGCCATTTGTTCCATTACGCCCGATGCAGTGTTATTTCCGACCCGCCCACCCCGTCGTAATGGGCCGATGAAGGATGTTATTTTAATTTTTTTCCTTTCCCATGAGGTGGCTATTTGTGAGCCAAAGAATCGCCGTTGATGGATCGCTCGTCAAGGGTGAAGGTTCTGACTCGACTTCGACTATTTTTGTGCTTGAATGGAATAAGTGAAGCGCATTGCGCTAAAAGCGTTTGCTTTTGAATTGGAATAATTACATATTTTAATTGGTTTTCGTGTTGATTGCCAAGTATATTGGGTTTTTTAAACTCTTCATATTCGTTTTTGGTGTATTTTGTTGATGTTATTCTCACTATGTAACTTCTTGATTTTGTTACGGCTATTATCTAAGAATTGAAGAAACTTCTTAAGACATATGTATATGTATGTGTAAGTAATAAATTCAGTTTTGTAATAATACTACCGCATTCGTTCTTTTAATCATGAATACTAATGAAATAATTATTGCTAATAGTCTCAACATTCGTATATTCATTGAACTTCATTAATTCCTCCTGTACTTAAAGGAATTCGATAATGGCTTGTAGGAAAATAGAAATAGGAAAACACGCCAATAGGGAAAATAACAGTTGTAATAAGTAACATACAATTCTACCTCTATTGAACATTACGTGTCTCTTAACAATACGTTGTTTCCATAGCCCTTGTAGCAGCACTATTTCCCTATTTCAATTAAGATTTTACTGTGCAAGCTATCACATCTCGGCTCAAGTACAACGCAGTGTAAGCGCCCATGAGCACCTAACGGTTTCTTTACGCGGAGGGTTAGGACTGTCTTCCACCAAAGCGGGGACGAGGCGAGAGGAGATCGTCGTCATCTTCCTAGCGTTATGTCTCGTTGCTAGTCGTGGTAAATAATAATAAATAAATAAATAATAAATATCCGACGACATCACATACATTGATCTGACTCCGTGGTAAGTAGCTTAAGCACTTGTGTTACGGATATCAGAATCAACAGTGGTATTACAAATATATACTTAAATATTGGATATTAACACCCAGTGGTCTGCATAAACCATGCGCCAGGATTTAGAGTCTGGTTATTAGTAGTACTAGTTACTAAAGCGACAGCTTTGCTGACCTTCGCAACCCTCAGATAGGGGACCCAATCCATTTGGAACATGGTTACGCTTCCATACTTATTTCAATGTGCAGTTTTCATCACGATGTTTTTTTTTTCTCACCGCCAAACAAGTAACATAAATTAAATTTTACGCGCCCGTGTTTAAACCAACACTCCTCGCGTAAGAGGCGCATGTATTACCAAGCTACCACTGCTCTCTTAAAAGCTATCATAGAATTCGTTATTTATACATCCCCATTCGACTCAGCTCCGCTTTAGTGGAAACAACTTGCAAGCTCCGCTCGTCTCGCCTCCGCTTCAGTGGAAAATGGCCTTTATTCGAGGAGACCTTCGTCGAGGGGCGAGGCGTGCTCGAGGACTAGCTGTCCTGACTTCGTCCTTTTGTGACGTCTACCTTGTGAGATAATAAATATGTTCGTTGATGCTTACATTCTGTAGTTTTAGATAGATATAAATATATATTCTTTATTGTACGAAAAACAGATACATAAATAATGATACAAACAAATGCAATACATTAGTTTATTTGGTACCCATCTAATATTTTAAACTTTGAAATATGCTTCTAGGAAAAAGTATTAATACTAATTTATGCCCTTGATATGTCCTTGATAATATTAGATATATCCAGGAAGTCCCCTGATAACGCATTATTCAGCCAATGTCAAGTTTTCTGTGACGATGTGAGAATTATATTTTACATTTAAAATGTTTACTTACGAAGGGCGTGCCACTACCAAAGTAAAAATCATTTGTCATCTTGACATCAGGATTAATAGTTGAAAAGCTCGTTATTATGCGTTTTAAAGGTAAACAGACACTGCTCGACCTATTTCTCTTGTTATCTAAGTATATATATACATAGTAGTGTAGCCGAAAAAGGGATTTAGGGCCGTATCATATATTGATAGTAGTTATATTTTCTCAGATGATGACAGTCTGTTAATATAAAATTAAGTAACGTCTTTTTCTGTGTATCATCCGATCTGCAAAGTCTAATAGGTTTCCACAACTAACCGCCGCGATCTTACTATGTGGTCTTCTACAAATAACCATTCAAGCTTATTAAGATTGAAAACTTGTCTCCCAACAATTACAATTGATGGGCCTTTCAATTTAATAAGCGGTTATCAATGTTTGCGCTGTCCTCGAGCGCTTTATCGCTTACAAGATAAGCTCGGTTGAAAGCCGTCTACGAATTTGGGTTAGTATTAATTACGCGTGTCGTTGAACTTAACCCGCTACTGTTTGTCGTTGATGAGTAACTCGTTGTGAATGCCATCGGCGTTTGAGGGATAACGATTGATGCGGCGACTCTTATTAATGACAAATGATTTTTTTGGGATAATGGCTGAAATAGGAATGTCATTAGATGGTAAGCGGTGATCGTTCGTGTCGTTTATCTAAGGATGATGTTATTAAAAAAAATACGTCATGAATGATAAGAAAGGCTAAACGCGTGGTATAAGCTGCATATTACAATTTAAAATCGTTAAATTTGTATCGCAGTCATGATTTATTAAATGCATTAAAATTCATTAAAGTACAGTAGCAACACAATAAAATAAATATGCAATAAAATACTGCATTTTATTGAACCGACTTGATGAAAATATCCATTTAACTCACAAGATTTTCCATCATTTATCGGTGTTAGGGCGATTTTCATATCCGATAAGGTCGGAGTTTTGATAACCTGTAACAAACAAGTAAAAAAAAGGTTGTTAACGAAATAAACATACAATTTAAACAATATAGTCATGACGAATAGATCAGTGGATCTTGCGACTATTATCACGGTACTAAAACTTAAATGTTTTAGTAAATACTAGATATACATAAAGTGCATATCTTGCTCAAACAATTATACATAATGCAAATTGTTTGCGCGGGGCGCCACCGTGCCCCGTGCCATTTGGGAGTGACCCAGTTCCCGGGCGCCTTTAATATCATTTTTATTTCTCCTTTTATAGTTGTGGATGTGTTAATTTGTTGATTGCATTGTAGATGTTTTATAGAGGTCATCAAATCAGCTTATAACTGAGCTGTTATTGCGAAGTTTGTAGGTTAAAAAAAAAAAAAAAAATTCAGTCGAATTGAGAACCTCCTCCTTTTTTTTGAAGTCGGTTAAAAATGGAATAATCTGACTTATATCGAGTCAAAGACAGTGCTTGTTTATTGAACCTCTTAGGTAAAATATCTTTCATTTGCCAAGCAAAATGTAAATGGCAATTTTTTTTTAAGTATTTCTCCTTAATGTCCTAAGTACTTGGTTATACTAAGCCTAAAAACAATTTATTGTCTTTAATGCATTTACAGACGACATATCAGAAGTTCAATAAAAACAGTGTTTAACAAAATCTCCTGTGGAATGAAGTAACTTTTGCAATTAGCTCAAAAAGATGCAAATGCATGCATTTTAATAAAAGGAAATCATACACAGTTATGTTGCACATGCCTGTAATGTTCATTAAATTGCATCATTAACCTTGATTTTAATTGAAGTTACTACCTACTGTCGGCTGCGAAACTACCATTTTCATTTATCTTTTTGATGCGAACTTCCTCATTCTCGTTTTCAAAGATTATTATCCAAAACGTGTTTTAGGAGTATTACTGAATCCTAACTTTATACATAATTTTATATATAACATTCATTGTATTATAATATAGTTTATATATATATATATATATATATATATATGTTCCATGGTTAATAACTCTACATTGATTCGACTTACTAATATTAGAACGCAAAAGTTTTGTGTGGATGTGTAGATGTTTGATACTCTTTCACGCGAAAACTACTGCATGGATTTTAATGAAACTTTTTAATAGTATAGCTTATACATTAGAATAACACATAAGCTATGTTTCATAGATGTACCATGCGAGCAACGCCGCGGGCAGGAGCTAGTTTTCAATAAAAATAAAATAACTGCAATAACTTCTCACGAAATCCATTTTGCAAAGAACTACAGCCGATCGATATCGAAGTTAAAACATTAAGGAAGGGAAAATACTTATATTGTTTTTTTTTATAATAATGTTTGATACAATCAATGAGAGATTTCCCAAAACAGCGTTTAAAAACAACTGTCTGTTTATTAATATGAGCTTCTCGTGTTGCTAAACGGTGGGAGGACGTTTTTGAACTAATGAACTTACTCCCATTACGAGAGCCCTCACCCTCGCGTTAGGGTTAGTCCCTATTTGTACCTGTAGCTATATCTAGATGTTCATGAATAATTGGGTTGGTTAAGGGTACTAGAAAATGAAATGGACCGGGTGAGGTTTGTGCGTATTAAAATTTTACTTAACTAACTAATCAAACTTCACGCCACATCCCTAGCGGGGTAGGCAGAGAGAACCGAATGCCATATGGCACGATCCTTACACACCAAAAATAATCTTAGTACATACCTAACGACTGCAATACTACAAACATGGTTAATGATGTTAAATCATCAGCTTTACTATGATCCTAAACTTAGTAATTTTGAGACAGAGAAATTATTACACACCCTTCGTTGGATGTGCTCGTTACCTCGTGATGTTTCTCTGTAAGCTTGTTACTTGAGTGTTAAAAGCTACTTAAATACTTTTCACATTAGGTTAACAACGCATGTGATGTGTGATTATTTTCATGGCTAATTCACTTTATTGTGTAGTACATAATCAATGCTATAGGAGCTATGAATAGTGTATGAAAAAGACTAGACGTTAAAATAATAATAATATCCAGCTGTGCTCCCGTTAATGTGTAATGTTATATAGCCTTTCCTATAGCCTTCCTCGATAAATGAGCTATCTAACACTGAAATAAGTTTTCAAATCGGACCAGTAGTTACTGAGAATAGCGCGTTCAAGCAAACAAACAAATCTTCAACTTTATAATATAAGTAGGTAGATGAAAGTGTTTCCCCTATTGAAGCAACGCGAGACTCGTGTTAGGACAGTTACGTCACACTGAAACGAAATCCTCGTCCTGCCACAGGACGTTACGTAACGAGTGAACTTCGGACAATGCACCCGTTCTTGTATTGTAGTCGAGACGCGTCACGCTGAAGCTTCAGCTGTGCCGAGCCCACTCCACGGGCCGACGACCTCGCGGGGGTTGCCTGGTTGATGACGCGCGAGCCTTGAGCTGACGGCGGAGGGTTGAGATCTTTTTGTATAGTTGTCAGTGGTTTAATCAAGTTTTGGAGAAGATCAACACAAGGAATTGGTGTTTATACTTTTGTAATAAGGCGGAAGAGTTTGTTTCTTTGCTTGTTTGAAAGTGCCATCTCAGGGAACGTCTGATGGATATGAAAAACCGTTTTGTAACCCTTCTGAAAAACCCTTTTGAATCACTATTACATTTTTGTAATGTCATTTAAGAGCCATTTTAAGAGCCTCGATTTTCAGCTTTACATGCTTTTCTCGCGTCGTCGGGGATCGTGTGCTTCAAACACTGGTTGGAGCACATTAAAGTAGCATTGCGAAGTCAACTGTGTAAACACGTCTTTGGGTAAACCGATATTTAATTTTTCGGTAATGGTATATCTGGGGGCACGGCAGTGCCCCCGCCAAGTTGAGCAAAAAAGCGGCACGGCCGTACCATCTTTTTCTCGAAGCAATTCAGGCCATTTTCGACCCCCTGTAACTTCGTTGTGAATAAAACTAGAAGACTGAATTTTCAGTCACCATGCAGGCATTGTAAAGACACGGTATATTTCAAATTTCATTCAATTTGAACCAGTAGTTTAAGAATTATAATGGGTCAAGGTTTCTTAATTTTGTCACTCACTGACTGACTGACTGACTGACTGACCGATCATCAAAATTCTAAGGTACTTCTAGCAGACCTAGAAGCTTCAAATTTGGAATATAAGTAGTGTTTGGTGTATGAACTAAGGAAAAACTAAAATATTTAGGGGCACGGTAGTGCAACCGCTAAGTCTAGCAAAAATTTTCAATTTCGGTCCAGTTTTATAAATATTTAACTACTTAAATAACTTTGTAATCACATATAAATATAGGCGCACGGTAGTGCCCCTGCCAAATCGAGCAAAAAATGGGTATTCCCGTCATGCGAATTCATTCCACAATTACGAGTCTTACAGTTACAAGTCTGGGCGGTTTACATCTAATTAATGTCGACTTTGGAAGTGTTAAAGCGCAGGAATCCTCAACTTGTGAATACAACAGACCAAGAAGCATTTATCGTCCAGATTTGTCAAAAATTGTAACATCAAAGCCTCCCAGAAAAACGCATAGAGACAGGCAGTGGGCTCTTAGAAAAACTGTACCTGAAGCTCAAGAAGTAGTACCGGAAAAGAGAAAACGGAAGGCTACCTACAAAAATAAGAAAAGTTCATATGTCAGAGAGAGGGCTTTAAGAAAATTCGTTGCTGGTAGATATACATATATACAATAAGTAGAAGGTACCGAAAAGGAAAAAAGTAGAACTGTCTACAAAATACAAAAATAAATGAGATCCCATCAAAAACAATACTTGTCAAAAAAACCAAGTCTCGCAACTCAGTTGTTCTACGGTAAAATAAATATTTAACTACTTAAAGATTGTGAGATCCATACATGGATCTCACAACTTTTTACCGTTTGGCTGGGTTAGATGGAAAATTGTTAAAAGTAGTGACAAGTGACTAGTTCATCGCCTACACAATCACATACCCAAAACCCGATCCCATCAAAAACAATACTTGTCAAAACAACCAAGTCTCGCAACTCAGTTGTTCTACGGTAAAGTTGTGAGATCCATACATGGATCTCACAACTTTGGGGGGAAAAAACACGGGTTTTGGGTATGTGATTGTGTAGGCGATGAACTAGTCACTTGTCACTACTTTTAACAATTTTCCATCTAACCCAGCCCAGTTTTATTTTTGGCTGAAAGTGGCTAAAGGAGCCTGCTGCCCCTTTGAAGCGTGTCCAGGTGACGAAATAATAAACTATATTAATTTTGAGTTTCAACAACTAGACACACGTGTGTCCTGTCTCTTGTGTAGAGTTAGTGAAAAATCCTTACCCCTTCGGGGATTATGGGCGTAATTTTATGTATGTATGAGTTTTCGGTCGCGCCTCTAATGACTTGCACCGCAGTGCGTCTGGCTGTCGGTCCTGACGAATCAATTGTTTCAGACGGCCGCACGGTCGGGGGTCTTGCCTTTTTGGACATTTCACGCGGGCTTTATGATTTTTATGTTCTAGCGCAACAAAGATACTGCTAATTTAGTAATTCTAAATAAATTGACTAAAGCTGGACGACGGTACCGTTTTGAATTTTCAAGACTTGCATGGGAAAATGTGTTTATTTATTAAGTGTGATACGTTTATTGTCGCATGTGTATTTTAATATTTATGTGAAGTCCATTGCCAAAGTTATAACGTATGCGTCATCTGCGATTTGCGAGACAGTCCTGCCTGCGTACCGTAAAGACTTTCATTTCATAGGCTTGGTCGCATAGTGTGTACAAGCCTAATATTTCATACCAACATTAAAACGTTAAATTGTTTGAGTACCTACATTTAGAAAACATATGGCCCTGACTGGCCCGTTGGTCGAGTGGTCAGAGACCCTGGCCACGAAACCAAGGGTCGCGTGTTCGAATCCCACTAGGGGCAAATATTTCGTGTGATGAACATGGATATTTGTACTCGAGTCATGGATGTTTATAAACGTATTTAAGTATTTCTATCCGTTCACCTAGTATCCATAGCACAAGCTTATAAGCTTAGTTTGGGACTAGGGAATTGGTGTGTCAGTCTGAAGAATTTATTATTTATTATTATTATTTTGTATAAATCTAAAGATTTCTCCAACCTTAACAAAGGCGAGTATATTGCATTATGATGCGGACCTCAGTCAAGCGTCATAATGTTGAGAGTTGTAGATCCAGATGTTAAAAACTTTCGGGTGATCCTACAGGTATTAAGGATACTGGCTTTTTGAAGAAGATAAGCTGATTTTGTAGGGATGTTTAATATTTTTATTATTATTATATTGTCTATAAAACGTTCACAATATATATTGCATAAATTATGTGTTTACCAGTTCTCTGATACAATTTCTGTGTCGTTGGACACAGATATTGTATCCAACTGTTGCTATGTAAGCTGGCTTGGCTTTTTCACATAAAGCCGAAGAATGGAAGTTTATTACTCACCACTGCCGCTCCTAGCTGCTAAGTCATTAACAGTCGGTCATAAAACACGTTTATTCCCTCTTAAACTTAAGGAATGCCTTAGAGTCTAACTGCCATGAGGTGTAATTCGGGAAGTCGAGACAAAGATTTGGACTATTTTGTGGTTTTACTCACTAAGAACGCTTAAATTATTTTATCGGTTCTAGTTGCTGTTCAGATTTCATATACTAAAAAAAACCTTGTTATTTCTTAATGGTAACAAGACAAGCTTAACATAATAATGTAAGAGCAATCTTGAGGACCAGTCTCAATTAATGACTTACCTAATCGCGAATAGGAATGTCTGTCTTGATAAAGCAGTCATGTTTATGTTTTTTTTGTTATGTTTTGTCAAAATTAGCTTTAGGTTCATGCAGCAGTTGGGCATAGTAACTCTTGTTGGTATCATGGTGATATTGCTATACTAATGTTACTATGCATTTTGTCATTTATTCATAAGGTACAACAATTAATTGGCGGCGTAAACAATCCTATTCATTGACAAACAGTTATCGAGTAAGTTCATTACGAGGTGCATAACACTCGTACGGTGGTCCTCGTTACTTGTCGGTTTAACGACTCGCCTTTGCGCTTCGAGGAAACCGATCCATTCACTGAAACTATGCTATTGATCAGCTTTAGACACGTACATTCGTCGGTATATACGTGTTAGACAGTAAGCCGGTGGAATAAGGTTCAAAATTGATTGCGGCAGTATTTTCTACACGTGATTAAACTGAAAGTAGAGTTTATTTATTGCAACTGGGTAAACATAGTGGAAACCCTTTTTCTGCGTAAGTAGTAAAAGTGAACATGATGCCTCATAGTGAATGATAACTGTTGCCTAAGAAGATAACGAAACAACTATTTTATTACCTACTAGCTGTGCCAGCGGTGTCACCCGCGTTTATGGTTAATATTATAAAGACTATTTCCGTCATACATGATTTCTATGTAACTTTAACCATTAAGGCTGCACACGCGACGGAAGCTTAAAAAATGGAGTAACTTCTCCCGTTTTCCCAACATTTCCCTTCACTACTCTGCTCCTATCGATTGTAGCGTGATGAAAAGTATACTATAACCTGCCCAGGAGTATGAAGAATAATTGTACCAAGTTTCGTTAAAATCCGTCGAGTAGTTTTTGTTTCTATAAGGAACATACAGACAGACAGACAGACAAAAATTTTACTGATTGCATTTTTGGCATCAGTTTCGATCACTAATCACCCCCTGATAGTTATTTTGAAAATATATTTCATGTACAGAATTGAGCTCTCTACAGATTTATTATAAGTATAGTTTATTGAAGGGATTAGGTATCCTTTGGTTAGTTTCTACAATTGAGAGGCCAATCTTTTGCTTATTAATATAATATGTAATTCACGTCTCCTTACACACTACAGTAGTGTGTGAAAGAGAAATTACAATATTCCATTCAAAAATTGAAAGCTCTATGTAACAATACGAATGTGTAAGATTTTGGTGTGGAACTTATTAAAATGATAAAAACGTGTAGGTACTTCCCCTATTATTGCTAACGGAAGTGTTACATACTCGTATTAATAACTATGACTAGTATTGAACCTATTCTAGGAATATAATATTTTTTCAATATCGAACAAACATGTTTTTTTTCCCGCAATACTTATCTGTGAGGTATTTATTAATTACCAATAGTGAATAATAATCATCGTATACCACCTGTCCACAAGTAAATAATGTTGTATGCTAGATAAACAATACAAAAGGTAGGTCTATTATGATACTATTACGATAGACAGACGATACAACACGTAGGGAGCCGTATTCTACTATTCTCACGGAGATTGGTCACATCGTGTAAGTCTATCTGCCTCGTTGTGTGCGCGTCTTGTATTTCACAACTTTGTCTGTTTGTCTGTGGACGGATAAACGGTATCATTAGTAATTGCAATAAATAAGATAGTCTTAAGTGTTTGAGAGGTGTAGAACCTTATTATTGGTTTAGACTTAATAAGATTCATTAGTAATTGCAATAAATAAGATAGTCTTAAGTGTTTGAGAGGTGTAGAACCTTATTATTGGTTTAGACTCAATAATATTTTTAATTTTTAAGATCCTAGGTACCTTCTTTTACCAGTAGCTTAGTATTGAGGGAATATTTTGTAAAGAAACCTGCTCAAATTATTAAGTGACAAGATCTAATTTATCTGGTTCCAATAACTGCAGTTATCGAAGGCCCATTACAGTCGTTTGTCAATTATAACCAGACATCCTAAATCAAGATAAATTTACCTTTAATTATAATATAAATTAATAAACCTTTGATTATAAGGTTTGGGGGTATTATCTTGATTTAGGATGTCTGAAATTTATGAAGAAGTCATATGTACATATAACATTGCTGTTTATTAAAATTTGAGTATATATTTATATTAAGATGTTGAATTGGAATTTGCCCTTGCCTAGAATATCGTATAGCAAAGCCAATAACAATAGTACTCATATACGTTTCGAATTCCTCTATGATGGCGTCATTATTGTTATAGAGCAAATGTTTAATTGTTCGAATGGTCTATTATGGATTAGACAAGCCCGCGCCCCTCTGTTAAACAGTACCTTATTTATAAATGTGGCCTTGCTCAATTAACAAAGTAACTCACCTATATTCTACCATTTGACTCGGTATTAGATTGAACGCAATCGCGTTCGTGAAATGCCACGTGATAGAATTGAATGATGGGATGTGTAAATTTTCATTTGTATGTACTGACGATTTATAAGTGCTTGTTTAAGCGTACGTAAATAAAGATAATTTCATTTCATTTCAATGTTCTGTACTAATTGTTTTTTTTTCTTCTTTCAGGTAAGCATCGTAGATCTACTACCGGCTACTGTAAGCGAGGTTTCATAATTCTTTAAGAAGTTCCACTTGTAGAGATAGGGTAAAGAGACTGCGGCAACTGCCATAGACACGTGATTGGCCAGTGATTGTCGACCATCGCTCAGTCTCACGGGGCGGAGTAGTGGTTAACGGCAACCCCTCAGCAGCGAGTTACTGACAGTTGTCATCAGCGAGTTACTGACAGTTGTCTACTTGACGTATTTTTGGGCTGCGGCCCAGGGCCCCGTGGATAAAAATGCCCCCATTACAATAAGGATACCTATCAAACAGAACGATGGATTCCAAGTAATTGGTATACATACCTTCATTATTTCACATATTTTTCGTATACGGAATGGGTCTTTGAAAGAAACATTTTTAGACGCCCAAGTAGAGTACGGCCAGGTCCCCCAAGACCACGGTTTAACTCTGCGTCAAAGACTGCCGTCAGACGTTTGTTGAGTCGTGTTAGCCCCTTCGAGTGGGAATAATGTCTTTCAATACTGAACCGCAGTACACACAAAGATTATCCACCATTTGGCCCAAACCCTGGCTACCAGTTGCCGCGGAACCGGGCCGCCGCAGCGGCTCATTAGGAATTAACCGAGTAACCCGGGAGACGGCGATCGATGGTTTTCGACCTTTTGTCTGTGTTGTTTTTATGTCAACTTGGCTTGAAATGGAAAATGTGAAGCGCTGAATGGCAGGTTTGGTGATAGGGGCGAATATCCGTGCGCTTAAAGTTCTTTCTTATAAGTACGAATGAAAAATAAATAAATACACATATATCTAATTAAGCAAAGTCGTTACTAATTCATAAATGCGTGAGTATACCTCACATAATCAATCACATACCCAAAACCCAATATACCTTTAGTCGCCTTTTACGACATGCTAGGTAAGAAACACAGTTGCCACATTATTTTTAAGTCCCCGACCAACATGGGACTGATGACGGATGTGATAAATTTGATACGCCAAAAGCTTAAACCCAAAGAAAACTTAAAGGATTTGAGTAACCATTATCATACATACCGTTCAAAAAATAATATGAATTGACTCCAAGGACTCACTATGGAACCTTTGCTTTATTTATTTATTTATATTGGGTATAAATTTGAAGTGACTTCTTATGTATCATTAAACGTCCTCTCAGGTCAGCCTTTTTCTAACTGTGGATTCCACCAAACAAGCAACCATTGCCTTACGTGTCGTATTCGAGCTCGATGTCAGCTCCGGAAAGGAGCGAGAGTGACGTCCAACGACATCTGCCGGGCGGTGGGCGGCACAATCGCGCCATTATGCCCATACCGGGCCCGCCGGCCGTCGAACCCGCACCCACATGCTCATAGCGCTAACGGCATAGCTGAACTTTATCTACGGAGATTCGCCTGAAGTGCTGCTGGGGTAATAAACTGCAGGATGTTTGGAAAATTGTGCAGCAAGCCGAAGAACGTTCCTTACTTTTTTGGCTGGCTCGATGGCGCATTTGGTAGTAACCCTGCCCCATGCGCCAAGAGTTGTGGGTTCGATCCCCACCCAGGACAAATATTCGTATGATGAATACTTGTATTTGTTCTGTGTCTAGGTGTTAATATCCATTATTTACTTAGATTAAATCAACTAAGATTATTTAAGTATATATTTGTAATACCACTGTTGATTCTGATATCTGTAACACAAGTGCTTAAGCTACTTACCTCGGAGTCAGATCAATGTATATGATGTAGTCGGATATTTATTTATTTATATATATTTATTATTTACTTAACTGTCTACTTATCGTAGTATACATAAGGATAATCTCTGATATGCTCAATGAACATTTTTCAATTTAAAATCTTCGGTTAATAATTTGCATAAGCAACGAGACATAAACATTCTCAATCAGTTTTGTGCGCGTACGCATCACGCAGGCGTCTAACTTGTGTGCGCGTAAGTGAACCAGAGAAGAACATTTCAGCTTAAATCTTTGTGCCTGTAAGGCGCAGGCGCACACTATTACATATGTGTTTGAATTAACTCAATATTACGTCATGGCGCAGCAAGAACAGACGCTCTGAGTGTTCCGCATATGTTCTGAACGTGCCTTCTGTAGCATTGACGTAGCAATTTATTTGAATATGAATTAATCAAATAAACAAAAATCTACTTTTATTGATTCATGTAATAACACAAGATGTCCATAACTACTGAATTATACGTAATTTACTATATTTTTGTGTGTACTCCATCGTTACTCACTTACCTCATCCCTCCGGTTCTCGCAAAACGCCGTGAGTCAAGCACATTTTGATGAACTGCGCTAACACATCCGGCGCATTGAAATGTGTTAGCGCATTGTGTAGCACAGAGTTACACATGTGTGATTGCGCTTCCCTAGCGCGGATCGTGTTTTCAGCTCGGCTAGTCCCGTTGATTGCTCATTGTCCGGCGACGGACACTTTATGAGGAGGGTGGACGGGAATGGCTCCTAGGACTGTCTTTGTTGAATGTTTAGAAGACTGAGTTAGGTTCTCGTACCGTTTATTTTCGAGTGTAGGCAGTTTTATTGCTACATGGGATCTTCATGGTTACTGATACATAGTAGTGATCAAAGTATCCATCATATTCATGGCTTCGCCTTTGTTTTTTACAAAATTTGTTTATTAATAGTTAAGAGAGCGGTGGTAGCTCAATGGTAAAGACACGCGCCTCTTAACCGAGGAGTGCGGGTTCAAACCCGGGCATGTACCTCTAGATTTTAAAAAATCTATGTACATATTTATACCACTAGCTCGACGGTGAGGGAAAACATCGTGATGAAACCTGCAAATTCAAACAACTTTGAATTTGTAACCATGATTCAAAAATTGTCTGGTTCCCCTATCTTAGGGTTACGAAGGTCAGATCGGCAGTCGCTTCAATGTAATTACCAGACTCGCTAAATCCTAGATCATGGTCTAAGCGGACCCCGTCTAAGCACGGGACATAACGCTAGGAAGATGATGAATAGTTAAGCAAAAGGCTTTAATTGCTTACCTTGTTCTTGTTCAAAGGTTGAAGTCAAAGAATTGCAGGCATGTAAGGTCAGATAAGTTAGTTGATACGAGGTTAAAGTTAGCACTAAAGTTTTTGACGCAGCACAAGGACAGCAATTGTGAAAAATCATTCAGAACACTTAACATTCCCATGACTGGCCCGTTGGTCGGGTGGTTAGAGACCCTGACTACGAAACCATGAGTCGCGGTTTCGAATCCCGATAGGGACAATTGTTTCGTGTGATTAACATGGACATTTGTTGAGTCATGGATGTTTTTAAACGTATTTAAGTATGTCTATCCGTTCACCTAGTATCCATAGAACAAGCATAAGCTTAGTTTGGAACTGGGGAATTGGTGTTCTCCAGACTGAGAATTTATTTATTTATTTACAACTATGGTGTATTGGTGGTAATATATATTTATTAACACCAATTTTTGCAACTCCTCCATAAGACACTATCATCAGCTTTTTCCTTTCGCCGAAAGAATGCAATGAATCGATAGACGAGACTACGGGAGGCGGCGATCAGTGGAACGACCTTCGTGGGTGAGGTCGATGCATCCGCCGCCACGCGACACTCCGCTGAGGCCTAAAAAGCTAAATGACCGCAGATCCGGTGGAAAGTCGGCCAACCGGACGACCAGCTCGCCTCCACAGGCCAGATTTGGGCCTGATAGTTTTGCTAATGTTTGTAATGGACAGTGGCTTCGGTATCAGTTCCCTGTGGAAATTAATGCAAACATATGCAATATACGAGTACATATAGCCCGGAAGCTAATGTGTAGCGACACAAAAACTGCAGGTTGTATTTATTTGATAGTTTTTAGTAAAAGTTGTAGCGTCAGCAAGGACCTCGCTCAGCAGGTCACAGCTGACGCACATTACATTAGTATATAAGCCGTACATTCAGTTAAATATACGCTCTTGATATTTACTCAACCTACTGGCTGTTTCACTTGTCAACTCCCTGCTCAGGAGCCAAAGTGGTGACCCCGACGTGATTCTCCATGATTGCACATTTCAATCGGCCTTCCACAAGCGAATCTCACCGATTGAAATTTCAAGAGGCATATAGTCACTCGAATCTTTTGTTTTCACGGGAGATTAACAGCCAATAACGAGTAAAAGGTACACAGAAGCCAAAAAAGTTTTGAACAAGTCAGGCCGACTAATTTTTCTGTAATTTTTTTTGGAATGCACCTAAATATCTCTTTAGATTCATAACACAAGTATCAATTTTAATCGACAATTACAAATGTATTTTATGAAGAACATTTTTAACACCCCACCTTAGTCTGGGACTTATGAAGAATGTACCAAATGTGTTCTCTGGCTATCATTTCATAAAAGTGAATTGGCCATTGGGTTGATTCTGCAGCTCGTCGCCTCCGGAATCCACCCAATGGCCCATTCACCACTTATTTGCTGCTCCTGAACTATGTCTACCCCTTAGAGGGTTTGTCAATTTAATTATGTAGGAATTATCTAAAGGTTGTGTAATAAAGCCAATACTTATCGATGAAAAGACCGTAGCAGTAAATCTTCTCAGAAACTATTAAATTAGCAACACTGCACCCAGGCAATTTCATGAATAATGGAAAAAAGACGTGCAGCGGAGATAAAGAAATAAAATCTACATACAAAACCAGGGATTCCACTCAAATAGATTGAAAATAAATAATGAATCGCATGATTCACGCGAAAGAATTCGCATTATCTTCATCTGATCGCCATATTATACTATGTCGTAATTAGTGATGTGCCACATTGTTTAAATTTATTTTCCGCGGATACAGTCAATGTTACGGCTTATTAGTGTTTAAATCAACAGTTCTCGTAACTTTGCAGTGTCTGTTGACTCTTTCCTTACTATTTAATAAATGTTATCTGTCTATAATACAAGTTTTATTCAATTTAGGTATATTGAATGTAACAAAGTTCGGATTCTAGTTAATATAGTATTTCATTTTTACATATAATGACATTTATAAATGTCATAGCTCCGTTCAAGATCTGCCAAGAACTTACGGATATGGTTCTCCCCCAAATATCCGCGAATACACAGGCACATCACTATTAGTAATACGTCCATAGCAGCTATAGTACCCAACCCACTATACTGTCCCTGTGCCGGTGGTAAACAAACCTATTTGTATGAATGTAAACAAACTTGTTTCACTTGAAAATTTGCATACCGGCCCTATTAATTCGCTTTGGTTATAAATTATCTTTGTCTGACTAGACTTCTTATGAGGAAAAAGATACTTGGTAATTATTTTCGCTCTGGCCGTATCTATCGATATGAAGTTTTTGCTTGCCGCTACGAGAGATCGGAGTCACTACCAAGTATCGTATTTTGGTATCGAATAAATCACTATCATCTTGTATCTTTATTTAATTATAATAAAATTGAACATGGTCATCGTATTAACTTTATTATTACAAAAATTACAGGTGTATTTTTTTATTTTTACTAGTAATATTTTTATAAAAAAAAAATTGCCATAACGTTTAGGCAACACAGCCCGCCATGACGCTGCTTTTCAGTGACACCGAATTAATGAGAGACGAGATTATTATGCGTAATCATTTTACTAAAAAACAGTTTAGTCGTACAATTTTAAATGAGTTTGCGGTAATATTTCTCATACGATTTTTAATGAGTTGCCTCTCATTCAGCCGAATACAACTCGTCATCGAAATAACTCCGCGGATTTTTGCTGGAACATATTAGTAAAACGATCGAAAGAACTACGACTTTATTATGCGGAATAGTTGTTAGTAATTCGCCCCGTGTGTCACTCCATACGCAACGGAGCGCCGAAGGTCGGGCGAGCCCACCCTACGTACCTGCCCGACGTGGAATTCGCGTGCATTCCTAAAAACCGCAGCGTGACGTCACCGCCCTGCGCCCCGCGCATTGTTGTCTGCCCTCTGATTGATGACCTTCGCAGTGGTCCCATTTATTGCCCTGTCTGTACGAGTTGCATAAATCTAGTTGAGCTGCAATTCGGTCTATGTACCACTTCGGAGGCTTCCGCAATTTGTTGACCGTTTATTAAATATGCGATAGTGACGAGGTTAGTCGTCGTAGACACGCACAACTGATCATTATGATATTTGGCTTATAAGAAGCGTGGGTACCAAAGACTATATAAACAAAAACTAACTAACTAACTAAACTTCACGCTACTTCCTTAGCAGGGTGAGCAGAGTATATAGTTATGACTTACTGGCGCTTTTTCAGCTTAAGTCAACACAAATTGTCTAAAAATTTAGTCACACGTTAAGGGAGAGGTGAGGTTACTGTGTGTCAACGAAAAAAGGAACAAAAACTATGTGATGTCATACATATATACATATCATCACGTCCATAATCCCCCAAGGCAGTGCTTCTCAAACTTTTTATGCTATGGAACCCTTTTAGGAAGCGGAGTATTTGACGGGACCCTAGAACAGCGCGGGCGGCAGTGCAGGGGGGGGGGGGTAATAATCGAATATGATTTATGATCAGTACCAATTTTCGTGGAACCCCCAGAAAGGCTTCACGGAACCCCAGGGTTCCGCGGAACACACATTGAGTATAGCTGCCCCAAGGGATAGGCAGAGTCAAATAGGGCAACAGGCCCCTTTAACCACATTCAGCCAAAAACAAAACTGGGCTAGGTTAGATGGAACATTGTAAAAAAGTATTGACAAGTGGCTAGCTCGTCGCCTACACAATCACATACCCAAAACCCTATATACCATTAGTCGCCTTTTACGACATGCTAGGGAAGAAAAACAGTTGGCACATTATTTTTTAAGTCCCAGACAACATCATACAGATACATAAATATAAAACATTGAATTTCTTCGTTTTCGGTTTTTTCGGTCCCTACCGAATGCGTCGTGGTTTTGCGCCTTTTTATAGGCGGTTTTCGGGCCTTGAGTTGAAACTCTTTTCCCTGGCTTTTTCTTTGGTACCTTCTGGTATCGAATGGTTGGGGTCCCTTCAAGTCAAAGAGTCCCCCCTCGCGCTGATACGGCGCACCCTCGGCGCGGTCAGACCCACCACGTGAGACCCATTCGGGAAGCCTAGCGAGTCCGCCAGCGAGCGGGTGCGGCTTACAGGTACGGTCGGTAGGGGGTCCCCCCTACCGACCGTACCGAATGCGCCATCGAGCTAGTCGAAGTATCAGAATAGATAATGTGTTCACGTGCGATAATATCAGGGGTATTTTTTTTTTATTCTGAACGCATAAAAATCTCGGATAGAACCTAGCAACTGTATACACGCGAATGCCAAGTTATCAACGATCAGGCATTTCCGTGCGCCTCATTCTTTTGTTTGGCAGTTTACACAATTTGGGAAACGCACACCACGAGATGGTGCGTGGTGATAACCGCTCGTTGTACAACGATTAGCGATTAGCATCGTTTACAAATTGGCACTCGCGTCTGACGTGCTCATTTGACTCGGTTTACAATTAGCGTTCTCCTACGAACTTTTAACCTGTGGAACCGAGATTACGAAGTATGAAATAACATATTGCGAGTGAAGTCTAACAGTAGGTCGAACATTTTTATAAATAAGTAAATATAATTAAAATAAATTTTCCAGACTGACGCACCAATTCCCTAGTTCCAAACTAAGCTAATAAGCTTGTGCTATAGATACTAGGTGAACGGATAGACATACTTGTAGGAATTTGTGTTGTGTGTGGAACGGAACGACAGGATGACGTATGACAGATGCGTAAGAGTGAAAGAGAAAGGAACATGTGGTTGATAACTGTCATTGCGTGTGTTTTGAAGTTTGAGTATTAGCTCTCTCTCTCTGGTGTCTGTTCTAGAAGCTGCAGGTTGTGTCGGGAATAAAAATTAAGGTGTGTTAGAAATAAAAGCCTGTTTCAAGTTCATCACGGAGTTTAATTTGGCCAAGCATTCCCCACATACTTAAATACGTTTATAAACATCCATGACTCGAGTACAACTGTCCATGTTCATCACACGGAACATTTACCCCTAGCGGGTTTGAATCCGCGACTCTCGGTCTCTGACCACTCGACCAACGGGCCAGACGAAAATATTCATATAATAACTGTTTCATTATCAACTATTTGTTCCGGTGTGGGGTTCTAACCCGCGTCTTTTGTGTTCAACTCTTAATTATTATTATTTCACCAATTTTCTATAACTGGATAAGCTTAGATGGAAATCTGGAAAAACAGAGACAAGTTAATCGCCAACCAAACCCAATGCCCAAAACACCTTAATTTTAACGACATGCTAAGCAAGGAACACAGTTGGCACATTCTTTTTAGGTCCCAGATCAATATGGATTGCATAGTAAATAAATATCCCACAACAACATATTCGTTGATCTGACTTCGAGCTAAGTAGCGTAAGCACTTGTGTTACGGTAACGTTATGTTAAAATATAAGTGTGTCCCGTGTTGGTCTGGGACTCATAAATAATGTGCCAACTGTGTTTCTTGCCTAGCATGTCGTAAAAGGCGACTAATGGTATATCGGGTTTCGGGTATGTGGTTGTGTAGGCGTCAAGCTAGCCAGCAGTTTTATTTTTGGCTAAATGTGGTTAAAGGGGCCTGCTGTCCCTTTGACTCTGCCTACCCTTTCGGGGATTATGGCCGTGATGTTATGTATGTATGTAAAATATAAGATATTAATACCCATACACAGAACAAACACAAGTATTCACAACTCTTGGCGCATAGGACAGGGTCACTACCGAATGCGCCATCCAGCCAGTCATAAATATAATAGTAAAATAAAACCTGAGGCTCAGCTCTTGTGAAACGAAGAGGAATTACTGGTTGACAAGGTTAATCTGTAGAAGATGTCAATTCTCCCACCGGAGTAATTGGTATCATCGGATGTCGCAGTGACAGGTTCGAATTTCCCGTTTCAGCGATCGTCTGTCGATTCCGTACTTTACGTAACCTTAAGCAACTTAGGATTATTAGCAATGGAATATGAACTTTGGGATGTAGTGTTAAAGTCCAGTTTAAGGTAGGGTTATTTGTCACTTGTATGTTAGGGATTATTTCAGATTGTATTTTCCAGGACGTCAGACTGATTTTAAAAACTGTTTAACTTTCTTTTGTTTTTAATCCGAGATTATAAAGCGTCAGCCCCATGTTAGTATGGGTCGGTCTAACGTAGGTCTGAGTTAAAAAAATAACGTGCCATCTGTGTTTCTTGCCTAACATGTCGTAAAGAGTGACTAATCGTATAAAGGGTTTTTGGTGTGTGTTGCGACGAGCTAGCCACTTGTCCCGAATTTTTTTACAATTTTTTTTACACCATACTTTTATTTTAGGCTAAATGTGGTTAAAGGAGCTTGCTGCCCCTTGACTCGGCCTACCCCTTCGGGGATTACGGGTTTGATGATATGTATGTATGTATGTATAAATAATGCGTTTTAACGATATCTGTATAATTGTACTTATATAAATTTCTCATGTCAGTAAAGAATTAATAGTTTGTTTATGTTTTTGCCTTGAACTCGTTTTTATGGCTTGCAGTCTAGTTAGATAGGCACCTATTAGGTTTTTTATCACCACCCTAATTATGTACACGAAGGTTGGCAGTCGTTTTTGCTGTAAGTAAATGAACACTTTGTAGAATGCAAAGAGCAATGTATTTAGATGTTAAGTTTAAATGCCACCTCTTGTGTAATTGTTTATATTTACTGCGCAGATAATGTGATACTATAACAGCAATGTGACACTTTCGTACGGTGGCTGCTTCCTTATCGTAGTACAGATGTAAGTTAATAAACAATTAAATAAATCGATAACTGTGTGAAGCTTGGCGTATTACGACAGAACTTTATAGTAACGTATGTACTTTCATATGCATTTAGTAATTTTCACACTACAAACGGTATCGTATGTTCGTCGTCGACTAAAATTTATTTATTTAAGCCTTTTTCCAACGCACAAGTCATATCTTAAACTGAAAAAAAATGGCGGTCTTTACACACACGGCAATCTTTGCACACGGCAGCCTTTACACACACCAGTCTTTACGCAACCCTACCGGAGATCCGCGACCTCATAGATCACATTGTCCCAGCACATCGGTACATGCGCCGCGAGGTGTGCACAGCGCACTAAAGACTTGAAACACACGGACTAGGATTACACGCGGCAACCTTTACACAGGGCAGTCTTCACACACAGCAGCCCTACCGGAGATATGTGGGAGTGTTGTGTGGTCGCAGTCACGAGGCGCGCGGCCACCCGCCGCGTCACGCGATCCGCGACCCCATAGATCACATTGTCCCAGCACATCGGTACATGTATCGCGAGTGCACCATGCACTGAAAACTTCCACCGTGTTACGTGGGCGTACGTTCTTAGCGATGCGATTTTGTTAAGATCTTCTGTTGTTTTAACTCCTGACCTCAAAAAAAAGTTGTTATAAGTTTAATTCGTGTATCTGTGTGTCGACGTAGCTCTTAAAAGGCTGGATTTTGATGCTATATTTATATTATTCGACAGCTGATGTAGTTGTAGTAGTGAAATATGGTCTATTACGAGAATACTAACCGTGGTATAATTGTTTTTTTTTAGTTTGAGATTAAATTTTCATTTATTTAAACTTTTCGAGTGCCAAATTACATTACAATCGGTTAAGCTGTTTATGTGTAAAAAACATAACAAGTAGAGTTATTTGCGCATTTATAATATCACATCAGGTAATAATAATTTCGTTAAACTTATACAACTGAGTGTGACTGAGAGTGAGTGTGAGAATAATCACCGTTATAAGTCACTCTATACGAACGTAACATATAGGTAAATTAATCAATTAGTTTCAAAGTCCAGATATGCATTGCAGGATTGAGCTGACGTAACGATCAGAGTACGAACATTCAAATGGCCGATCCACTAAACTACTCAATTGGCTGCATAGACATGAATGGAGCATCGCCACGAATGCTGTCGGTAAAATGTGATAAATGTATGGGAATGACAGATGAATGAAACATGTGACTCGCACGCTCATACAATTTTAAAACACATGATGACTCCACAGATGTTCGGAGTTCCTTCCTTTTTTATTGTTCTCGCTTTGAGGGGTAAATTTACTTGATTGAGTTTTAAAGTCGAGACACGAAACGAATTGTTTTTCTCAGGAGTGATGTTAAATATCTTAATTTGCTCAAATATTTTGTAAAAATATCAATTTATTTTGAACATTAATATGATACATATATCTTGGAGAAGATCTTTGCCCAGAAGTGGGACACTTTAGATTAGTTAAAAAACTAGACTACATAGTTTAATTCGTTATTGTCTTGCATTGCAAGCACTACCTGAACTAAACAAATGTATTTCTTTTTTTCAAACGTAGAAGAGTTGAAAGTTGATTTGTTTGTCAATCACCTTAAATTTGACTATCGGACGAGAAATTTTCGAAGCAATCGACTGCACTAATGGTCCGCTGTTGATTTCCATTTCATGGCTTTCCCAGGTTGCCGCTACCTTCAGAATGTATTCGGGCATCCAATATTGGTGAGCACTCTAACAATAAAAGCATATCCGCTATTATTATATCCTAAGTGTCGAGTCATCTGGCGGTCTATAAATACGGCGCCCTAAGTTACGGCGGTGTGTTGAGCTATTTCGGGTCGCGTGACTCACCGGCCGGTTACAAACAACTGAGTTACACGCGCAGGCTTGAGACAATGAGGAGGTGTGCTTTTGATGCGAACTTTGATCGGCAGCTGGGCCGATCCGGCTGATGTTGCGGACTCGGTAAATTCCGTATATCACGTTCACGCTTGCAATCCCTCGCCCTTCTCTCCCCTTATCCCTTGAAGGGTCTTACCCCTTCTCTATGCCTACGTGGCCCAAGTTCCTTTGACCACTTTTAGCTAATAATAAAGTTATTTTTATTTATATTGGAAATTGTGGAAAAAATAGTAACAATTGGATGAATCGCCGCCTACACCATTTCAGACCCAATATTCAATACACAATTATAAGACATATTAGGCAAGAAACTGACGGAAGATTAATTTTACCTATAAGAAATGCTAGAGTGACTTTGTCTGTTTTTCACTTTTCACTCTGTCTACATTGATGAAATGATTTTCTTCTTACACTCAATGACATTAAATGACGGATATAGTCTCTTGTTTACATATAGTTTTTGCCCACGGCTGGTCTGCTACAGTGTTTATGTGATCCTGTGGAAGAAATCTTGAATATTTTCCATTAACTTTGCACGCAACGTTGCTCATCGAGTAATTATATCATTTATAATGGGCGGTTAGATGCAATCGAGATGAGACCAAGGCTGTCTGCTCGACTGCATTGGCCATTGTTCACGGTGAATCGTTTAACGGTTCGCGTGACACTCCACTGGTGCGATGTACGTACCTAATGCGCTTTGAGCCACCTAATGGCGATGCGGTATGACCTATAACTAAGCATAACATCTGAATTCGCATGCGAAATTTATTCTGGAGAAGTTTTCACTTATGTTAGCGAATCTATTCCGGTAGTTGTTTATATAAGTTGCACTATACCCGAGCCTTATTTGAAGATAAAATGTATTCGACAGGCTCGTTGGTCGAGTGGTTAAAGACCCTGGCCACTAAACCAAGAATCGGGGGTGCGAATCCCGCTAGGGGTAAAATAAATACTAAAATTTATGGGTACTACAATAATATTATGATACATTGATATTAGGTACATACTAACCTAATATATATGTTTGTTTCAGTCATATTATGTATCTTTTTTTATTTACTATCTACCGTATTTACCTATCACCAACAATAACCATCAGTGACTCACATACGATGTCTTTTTTCTAATAAACAGACTATGAATACTAGCTTATATATCTACCTAGGTTCCAATGGAGTAATGAACAAAAAATAGTGGGTACAGTCTTTTTAATTAAATACTAAAAGTTTAAAGTCAATTTATGGATGAACTGAACAGTTATGGTAAGTTATATAAGTTAAAGTAAAATTCACTAACAAACCATTCTGCAGGCGAAACGTTATTCGGGCAAAACGATCTGTGGGCCAAAAGACAGTAGATACAACATTATGTTGGCAAACAGTTCATGGGCAAAACGTCCTTCGGGCGAAAAATTCAGTGAGCAAATGGTTATTGGGCGAAACGTTCTTTGGGCTAAACGATAGTGGGTAAAAAATTCTGTGGATGCTCGCACCGTTCATGGATCAAACGATTGTGGGCGAACCGTTTCAGAATCTGCGTCAAGAGTTGTGGGTTCGATCCCCACCCAGGACAAACATTCGTGTGATGAATGCTTGTGTTTGTCATGTGTCTGGGTGTTAATAATCCAATATTTAAGTATATATTTGTAATACCACTGTTGATTCTGATATCCGTAACACAAGTGCTTAAGCTACTTACCTCGGAGTCATATCAATGTATGTGATGTAGTCTGATATTTATTTATTTATATTTTATTTAAATTAGTTAAATGATGTAGTTTCAAACGGCATATTATTATATTATTACATCATTATATTTTATTGCATTGATATTTCTTGTAAAGTTACAAGTTGAGAATCGGCTCTATATTTAGCCTTAGTTTCGCACTAAATGTCATCATTAGATGAGTAATTTATTATTGCGATGAGGAAATATGTATGTACTTAATTACCTATTAATAATATCCTTCAAAGCTAACGGCTCACAAATTACCAGCAAGTGTCAATTACATCACTTACTAGGAAATGCAGTTTTTGCCGCTGAAACTTAATTATTCCACTTTCTCAAGGGACTTATAATTAAATATGAATACTACCGTTTTGGCCTGAAATCTTAATTGAGTTGGAAACAAGCTACGATTAGGTACGATAATATTGTTAGAAATCATATTGAGTGCTATCTTTTATAGGTATGTGCAAAATCACATAATATATGTCAATGTTTGGGCGATAGGTGCATGTCATTTGTTTCTCTATAGTTTATGAGGAGAAACCTTAATTAAATACAGGATAAATACGTTTGGGCATTGGTTGGGAAAAAGGAAAATAATGTTTCAATTCTATACTCGGGCCATTTATTAGTTTTACTATTTATTAGTGCTTTCATATTCAGTGTCGTTTACCACAAATCAATAAAAACGTGTTCTAAACTAACTAACATAACATCACGCCCATAATCCCTTTAACCACATTTAGCCAAAAATAAAACTGGGCTGGGTTAGATGGAAAATTGTGAAAAAGTAGTGACAAGTGGCCAGCTCGTCGCCTACACAATCATATACACAAAAGCCCATATACCATTAGTCGCCTTTTACGACATTCAACTATGCAGGAAACACAGTTGGCACATTATTTTTTAATTCCCAGACCAACATCGAACAAACTAACTAACTTTACGCCAATTCTTGTCTTGGTTTCTCAAATTTACTACTTTTAATTTATACTAACCCATCTCCCCAACCATTCCTACATACGGTGTCTAGAGACTATTTCCAATTCATAGTAAACATTTGCAATTACCATTATGCCACCGGACTCTTCGGCGTCAGAGTCAATTATTGCCCATAAAGACAAAAAGCAATCCCACTTTATGGCAACTCTGGCAGTGCCATAAAACGCAATGTCAAATCCCAGTACTTAAAATACCACATTACAAGGTACGTACATACATAACATCACTCCCGTAATCCCCGAAGAGCTAGGCAGAGTCAAAGGGGCAGCTGGCCCGTTTAACCAAATTCGGCCAAAAATAAACCTGAGTTAGATGGATAATTGTGAAAAAATAGTGGCAAGTGGCTAACTCGTCGCCTACACAATCACATGCTCAAAACCAGATATACCATTAGTCGCCTTTTACGACATGCTAGGCAAGGAACACAGTTGGCACATTATTTTAAAGTCCCAGACCAACAGTGGACACATTGCAAGGTCACGTCTAATAACTACGTTTATTATGTCCAGTACCAAAAAGGCGAAGTATAACATTGTACAACGTCAAAAGCTATATGATACTGGCTCTAGCCGTACAATGGTCGTGTTAGTTCATAACTGTACGTTTGTAAATAGTTCAATCAACTGCTATGTATACTGGTTATGTATGTACATAGTTTAAGTTTGAGATCATGTGATACTGCCTTTTCTCGACTAATATTTAACGGCGAAGGTCGTGGTCAACGTTAAAGTAAAAAGTATGAATAGGATAGTTTTTGATTTTTATAATATCTGAACATAGTGAATATGAACTGAAATCATTAAACTATAAATATTACATTGATAATAGTATTATGTATGATGAATTTTAAGAATAATATTTGTAAAATAAAAGATTTAAGCGAAGAAAATTGATTTCAATACAATATTTACTAATTAGTGATAATATTTCTTTATGTTAAGTTAGATCGATATTAGCTGCTATAATAGGCTAATTTCGTTGAGCCGTTAATGCGTGATTGACTGCTTCCCCTAAGAACACAAACCTTGACACTCATAATACTAACAGGATAGTGTGGTGTGAAAATAAACTACCTCCCATGTTGTGTACTATGTTAGCGATCTATATTCAGTCACGGCTTATTCAGTTTTTGTCGGATACAATCATTTAGCGTCGTAGTGTTGCTCATGATGTATTTTTGTCGATAACTTTATCGATATAGTACTATTTTTAAGTTTGCATTTGATCAAACTAAATTAAGATATAAGTTAAAGATGTAGAAGTCCATCTGTAACATTTATGTAATATATTTGAAAATGTGCAAGAGTTGTATTTTATGTGTATAATATAAACATCTGTCTACTTATGCAAATACATCTAATTACAAAGAAAGGCTACACGGTCGGTTGTAAGTGTTGTAACACACACCCGGTTTGGATTTATTCCTCATAATTCGTAGAGTATTGCAAACATGGAATTTGTGATGCTCATAAATTTACATATTAAATTATTCGCTGATATATTATTTGATATAACTAAAATCAATGCCTGCCATGTGTTATTGTTTACATGAATAAATATACTGATTGATATTTGCTGTAATGTTATTTTGTCTTTGACGTGGGAAATGCTTTATACTCCGTCACGTCTTCCGAAATAGGAAGACGTGGTGTGTGGGACTCCCAGGGGTCTTCTGAGTCGGAGACCATGCTGCAATGCACCTATCATAGAAGTTGTCATTAACCAACTATAACAATTTATTATCAAATATATCATTGAATGGATGTGGATAATATCATTGTAAAAAGATTAACAATATGTCTCTTGTCTTCAGGAAACGGAATTAGTGGTAGACTGGAATCATTTATGTTAAAATTGTCTTTGACAGGCCTGTTGGTCGAGTAAATAGACTAGCCACGGAACCGAGGGTAGCGGGTTCGAATCCCGCTAGGGGCAAATGTTTCGTGTGATGAATATGTACATTTGTACTCGAGTCATGGATGTTATAAATGTATTTAGGCATGTCTATCCTTTCGCATAGTATCCATAACACAAGCTTATAAGCTTAGTTTGGAACTAGGACATTGTTGTGTCAGTCTGATGAATTTGTTCATTTATTTATCGTCCAAACGTCGTAGTTTTGTTTTGTTCAAATATTTAAGTTAAATAATATAAATAACAATGACTATAATTATTCTGACTACGTGAGACAACAGTAGTGTAAACAGATACAAGTCAATATTTGTGCGCGTACGAAATAGAACAGTGATCGGTTCGCCGCCGCCTGCGCAGCTCACGTTGACATTTCTCATGCTTAATGGCTGTTTGGATAAGCGTGCGTGCCGTTATGTTGGCGCCTGCCTCAGATAGTTGGGATGTTTTTAGATATTTATCGATCTAATAATTCATCTTTATTGGTTAGTTTTGTTTTGTTTTTTTTTCAAAAGATTGTGGTTTGATGTCGCTCTAACAACATCGCCGGCTTTTACATAAATATACGGCCTATTGATTATTTTGAAGTTGATTAAAAATTATAATCCGAGTATATTGGTTTTTATATCTACTCGAGTGAAGTCTTTAATCGACTCATAAACTGCATTAAGTGATATAAAGCAATTAATGACCGTAAAATGATGTCATGAACTCTAATCATACATTTTGAATATTTAATGTTTTTAATACTGACGAGAAAAACACATGCGATAAGACATTTGATAAGCATTGTGTGTCAACTGGAACGCTTATTTATAATTCTTACTAAAGAGAATAATGCGACCATTACAACACAGATTTGGTACTGCGTAAACTTGCAGAATACGTGACACGGAGATTTGCGCAATGAAGTCCTTGCCAAAATCTACGTGGTATCAATTTTCCTTACATTTTGGATCCTGTTGGCACATGTAGAGGTTTTTGAGTACGCGTAAAATTTGCAGAATCTTGAATATAATCACTTTCAGATTTAAGTGTAACCAATCCAAACTGCAAGCAAACTATTGGGAACAAACTTTATCTGTCAGGATCGTAGTATCCTACTTCTTGAGTCAGCTGTCGCTGTAACGGAATCATTAAAGTCCGGGAGTATATTAATACTCACTTCGTTTGCCCAGTTCGACTAAGAAGACATAGTATAGGACGCTTATTGTATGTTGAAGTAAAACTTTCAGTGGACACATTTTGAATGAAGTTCGATGGGCTAATTTGTATTCCAGAACACGTCTCCAGTAAACACTATTAATCTAAACTGGAAACAGAAACTCATATTAGTACACATGTAGCAGTGTTAGTACTGCTGGTATGGCCTACATTGAGGCGCCATGTTAGTGTCCATAGTCGCACTTAACGCTTGATCAAGTGAAAACTTCAAGTTACACGGCCATTCAGCAATCGCAGGAAGCGTGTCTCTGAATGGGCGACACTCGGATGGTCATTTCGCGCGACGCGCTCGCATACAAACCGTCCACATTACTCGCCGTCACACTGACATTGAAAATGCGGGGCGCATTGTCATTCTAATCGCACCTTGTTTCCTCATTGTGTTCGCTGTGAATCATTCGTAGGACATCGACAGGCCGGTACAAAAGCGACTATAGTGTTAACAAGCTATTGTCTTACATGGTTGCTACATTCGATGATGGTGTAAGCTGGGATTCCTAGATTGAGTCTTGCAACAGAAATGTGCGTTGTACGTGACTGACAGTCACGCATTCTGATTAGAGGATCAAAGTTTGAACAACTATTAGCATTCGGTACGAAAGTTCCAAATTCGATACTGAGTCATTTGCGTTTAATACTCATTTTTCGATACGTGATTATGCGTGACTGTACTAGTAATATTCTGTTACTGCTTCGTTATTGTTTTGTACTTAAACTGCCTTAGTAGCGTTGTGTATAAAATGCGTTCCATTTGTGTTAATACGCTTAAAATTCCTTCGATGTTGAACGATTATTACTGTATTATAGATAGAAGAGATCTTTACACCCACGTACATAATAACATTAGTATGATGCAACAGCGCTTTACTGCATCATGCGTCAACCCGTTATACTCAAAACATAATTAATTCTACAACTCTGAACACTCCGCACGTTGTCTCGTAATTAATTGCATTTATCGATAGCGCATCGTGAGACGGCGACACCACTATCTGGTTTAAATATAGTACGTTTATTTTACAAGAACTCATTCACGTTAGTTCCGAATATAAAGTGCGTGACTCAGAGCGTTCGGTGCCATTAATTTTATATTGTTTTTGCTGCTCCTTCATTTTATGATGCTTACGTCATAAAACACTGTGGAGATTATAGTTTGGTATCGTTTATTCATCGTGATGCCGCCGTGTGTAATTGATTATATCTGGAACGTGCGGATAAATTTGTTGTATAAATGTATATATTTTTTGCTTGATGTCGACTGTAATAACAAATGGTAATTGTTCTAATAGTGCGTAAGTCAAAATAGTTTATTGGGCAGAAGAGAAAAATGACTAAATATAATCTTTTACATATTTATAGACAGCAATATTTTTTAATACTAAAAAGTATTGATTAAGTATTTTATAATATGCGCCGTTAGTAAACTACTTTTTTCATGATTAGTCAAAATAAAGCGCTGTTGGAATTTACTTCAGCGAATAGCGTCAAAAATAAAAAAAAGCTACACAGAAGCTTTCATATAAAACCAATTAATTTATGATTTGAACTTTTTACAATGCGGCCTTATATGAAAGTTCAATTTATGTAAGACATATTTAGAAAATATGATTCTGAATGGCTATTATGTTTGGAAATTACGAACCATCGAATGTACATCAAGCTGATTAAACTGCCCATATTTTATGTGAATTGACTAGTTATTGACCGTCAAAGGTATCATCAGCGCTGAAAATAGGTTATTAGGCTATACGAGTTCGGAAAGAGGTTTTATTTTATATACAAGTAGATTTTTTTTTTTAATATAATTTGGTGCATAAATGATCGAACCTTGAAGTAAAATTGAACCATTTTTAATTGTTGTTTCAATTTGTAACTTGCCAAATAATACATATGGATGGTAATACCATTTAGCGTACCTATTTTGATTATTAAAGCCAGATGATGATTGTAGAATAGTAGGAGAAGTATTTGTTATATTACTGCAGATTTATTTTTACACAATATGTGTTATACTAACTAACTAAACTTCGCGCCACTTCCCTAGCGGGGTAGGCAGAGAGAACCGAACGCCATATGGCACGATCCTTACACACCTCACTCATCTCTTCAACATTCATAATCCTTTTCATACAAGCTCTACGGTTTTTATGACTCCTAACATCACCTTCTTTTAATACACGACCAATCTGGTCGTGGTAGGTGAGCCTGGGCCTTCCGCGGCTCCTACATCCTTCCACTTTCGCATTGTGTTATGATCCCCATAATAATTTCGTTGGTATTGGTACGGTCAAGTTAAGATAGATTGTTAAAGTATATTGTGTCTCAAAGGCTTAAGACCGAGAATTTTCCTTATAATTAATTTGCTTTGTGTCTGTTTCAGGCCAGACTCATTTAACTTAGTCTAGCTTATTCGGCGGTGGCGGTTCGTACGTGCACTTGAATGCTAATACTTGCGACACAGCAAGAACGAATGTATAGTTTATTATTCTGGGATATAATGTGGTCAGTGGTTTTCTCTTCCCGTTGTTGCAGTCGATTCAGTATAATTACCAGACTCGATAAATCCTGGATTACACGACGCTAGGGAGATGACGAGTAGTTTTTCTGTTTGATAGTTTAATTCAGACATTCCATAATTAAGAAATCCAATCTTATAATTAATTTCTTGGCTTAATTATGGAGTCTATACGAAGTCGCCATCACAAGTCAATTTAAGTACAGATAGCGCGCGAGTTGAATGCAGTCGGGTCCTGAGACGAGACATACCTGATCTCTGCATTCAACTCGCGCGCTATCTGTAGTAAGAAATTTATTTATTGATTGATCTCGACGGTCTCTCCTTTTCAGCGATTGTGGACCGAAAGTTCTATTTGCATTTCCGCGGTCCAGTGTCAGCAATAGTCAGCATAGATCGGGTATCGGCCGATAAATATCTAATTAGAAAGTAGAAAATGTAATTATTCACGGTGCGGGCATAACGGCCGTATTAACGCCTCCATTGCTTGGACTAGGTACTTTCCGATCTCACTTGTAATACGGTGTTCGCGATCATGTGGACACACGACACGGCAGTGTGTCCGGCCCAAGTTCGTTGAAAAAGGTAAGCGATGCGGTAATTCCATAATTAATAAAACCTCTTTCATTTTTCTTAAATATTTGTAACTTAGAGAGCATTTGAAAAAAACACGTAACAAATCATTGAGCTATTATTACTAGTAATAATAGTTCAAATGGACTTTGTCCTTCTGTATTACGAAGGTAAAAAATGTGGTATCGGTAGTGTAAATAGATAAGTAAAAAAAAACTTAATACAATGTAAATAAGTAAATAAATAAATATCCTATAAATAAATATATAGTAGCTTAAGCACTTGTGTTATGGATATCAGATTCAACAGTGGTATTACAAATATACACTTAAATATCGTATATTAACACCCAGACACAGAACAACACAAGTATTCATCACACGAATGTTAGTCCTGGGTAAGGATAGAACAACAACTCTTGGCGCATAGGGCAGGGTCACTACCAAATGCGCTATCGAGCCAGTCAAAATAATGTAAAATGTAAATGTTTAAAAGTCTCCGTTATGCGCCTTGCCTATCGGCAGAGTTGATTGATTTCGGAGCGCAACCCACTTATTACACCGCACATTGAAGATTCTCTCCATTAAGCCCAATACACATCGGGGTGAAGACGCTAACGATATTCAATTAGGGCCAACAGATAATGTGGTACCACCTACACTAGGGATGGCGAACCATTGGCACGAGTGCCATAGGTGGCACGTTGTCCAAAGTGATGGGCACTTTATTTAAAACAAAAGGATTAGCAATTTGACGATAACATTCACGTTAATCGCTCCTCTGGCAACTGAAGCAAAGATTACTGAATAGTTACTACGTAACCTGAAGGAACAATTGTATTGAAAATTTAAAAACTTTGACAGGTCCCGTGTTTGTCTGGGACTTAAAATTAATGTGCCAACTGTGTTCCTTGACTAGCATGTCGTAAAAGGCGACTAATGGTAAGTATATCGAGTTTTGGGTATGTGATTGTGTAGGCGACGAGCTAGCCACTTGTCAATACTTTTTCACAATTTTCCATCTAACCCAGCCCAGTTAAATTTTTTATCTGAATGTAGTTAAGAGGATTAGCTGTCCCTTTTGACTCTGCCTACGTCTTTGGGGATTACGGGCGCGATATTATTAATGTATATGTATTGACACATCTGTTTAAAAAGGTTCTCCACCCCTCACCTACACGATAAATGACGTCCGCGTCAATATCAATCAATGTAAAATTAATAACGGTTGACACTAGCCGCTGGTCAACTGTCCGAGGCGATTTGTAAGGGGAACGTGTGAAAGTGTCACTTCGGTCAGAAGCTAGCGCTATTCAGCGTATCTTTGAACGCTAAGATATAACGGAGATGGCTGTTTGACATGCGTGTGAATTTTAATATTTACGCAGTGCGGCGAGAATGCTACTCAGATGATACTTTGTTTGTAAAGAAATAAAATAATAATAAAAAAAAAAATCTCCAGACTGGCACACAAATTCCCTAGTTCCAAACTAAGCTATGGATGCTAGGATATACATACTTAAATACATTTGACCTCTATAATATCTGCAATTTCGACAATGGTAATGCAACTAAAATAGAAGGTAACTAAAATTATGCTATAGACTTTAATTTCTGATTATATGTATTGTCAACTACATCTTAAACATTCTAAATCAAATAAAATAGTAAGTAACATGTTCACCAAGGAAAAACGACCAACAAGCTCCAAATATGTACAATCCTTTGTATGTCCGTCCAGCTATAATCCCCAACATTGATTATTATTTGTCTCGTATGTTTAAAAAGCTGGTGTAAGTCGAAATTCCAGCGCCAACAACATTTCCGGCATTAATTTGCGGCGGTAATCGCGCTTGCACAATAGCGACTATGTTCATAAAGTGGGACAACGTGCACAGCGTCCGATAGGGGGCGTAATATGCAGTTTGTATGTACGGTCAACTAGGAGCACATTTATACATACCATCACGCTGGTAAATCCTGGAGAGGTAGTCAGAGGCCGAAGAGCAGTGAGCGTATGCACTTTGAGTCAAAAATCAAATTGAGCTTGATTAGGTGGAATTAATGTAGTGACAACGACAGGCGGCTGGTACGTCGCACACGCGAATTCAAACCCAATACACCATTAGTTGCGTTTAATGACATGCTAGGCAAGGTACACAGTTGATACATTATTTTTGAGTCCCAGATCAACATATAACTTAGTAAACTAGTTTCATTCTCATTCCGGATTTCAATGGATTTTTAACTTAAAGCTCAGTCAGTACACTCTTTTTAAATTCTAGACCGACATACAGAAGATGCTTTAGGCACTCCACTGTAAGTGCAGTGCCCAGAGCATTAAAATCATAAAAATCTCGGATTAAAGTTACATTGAATCATCATCCTCTTCCAGCCCTTCTCCCAGCCCTTCTCCCAGTTCACCTGGGGTCGGCGCAGCATGTCTTCTTCTTCCATACGTCCCGGTCTGCCGTCATCAAGCTATCCACTTCCATTTCACTCATATCATCTTTCACACAATCCATCCATCTCTTATTTGGCCTTCCTCTTCCTCTCCATCCACTAATATTATTAAAGTTACATTGAATAAAATAAAATAAAATAAAATTCTGTACTTATCTGACAACATCACATACAATACGCAGTCAAAACTGTATATATACTGTGTATGTACGGTCAACAGCAGGTCAAGCTACCCACTTGCAGTTCAATATTAGCGCTTATGTCCCCGACATAAGGTCGGTACGAAGTTCGAAGTGGATAGTCTGATGTGATGTTGTCTGAACATAAGCAAACAGGAACAAATGTTAAAAGTCAGCTACTTTTATTGCTGAACATACGACGTGAGGTCGTTCACCTGGTGATGAGCAATTTTTGCTAATCACATCGAATAATTGACTGAGTGCTTACAAAATTCCCGACAGCTCAGCATGTACCTACATATAACAGTAATCGCAAATATAATAGCGAGTGTCCTAAAAGCTATGTGCGCAAGCGGTTAATTGCCGAACGTGGGCGTGATATTTGCAGTTAGCTGAATGCAGTCACTCACCTATTGATGAGTTGTTATTGCTTTATTTTAGGACTAGCATCAGCCTGCGACTTAGGCCTCAGCTGACGAGAAATATTCAAAATTCAAAATTCAAAATATCTTTATTTATGTGGGCTTCAAGAAAGCACTTATAAATAGTCAATATACATAAAAAAAGGATAAGAAATAATACTACCACCGGTTCGGAAGGTAGACTCTATCGAGAAGAATACGGCAAGAAACTCGATAGTTACTCTTTTAAATTCCAAATTTTACAAATTTGTAAACTTAATTACTCTATACTTAGACTAGATATCACTGCAGATGAACACTCTATTATGAAGTTAACCATAAATCCTTGTCATTGAGGTAATCTTGTATCTTTTAATAACCCTTACTCATTAAAAATGATTTAATGCATAATTTGAACTTATGTAGGGGTAATGTTATAATACTTTGTGGTAGTTTATTAAACATTTTAATACTTGGACCAATAAATGAATTACCACTCTTTTGGAGTCTATGAATAGGAACAGCAAGTTTGTGTTAATTTTCCCAGACATAAGTATTTTAGACTACCTAATGCGTGAGGTCGAGAGAAACACCCAAACGCACATTGCACATTTATAATATTATTTGGATATAAAAATATATTCAAATAATATTTGATTGGTTATGTGTGTTGTTGGTTAGGTTGTGTGGTGTCTTTTATAGCAGAGCACAACGTATCTATAGAGTGTTTGAAATTCTACACTGCGTTTCGAATGATTGAACAAAATGAAAATTTTCATATTGTAGAAGACTTAACCGTCAAGTCTCATTTGGTTATTGTCAAATACAGGTACACGTCAGTGATCTTTCACTGTCAATTTCTATTGATTCAAAAAGTCTCAATTGACCATACAAAACAATCCTCAACCAATCAGCATTTCGCTATAAACTCTCCGTCAATTTTAATAAGCCAATCAAAGCGTTTACGATATAGTCGGCAATATTATTCTCAATCTTAATCAAATAACCACTTCATTGGTTTATAATATAAACCGCCTATCTTGCATAATATAAACTTTACATAATGCTCCCATGTTGGTCTGGGACTTGTGCCAACTGTGTTCCTTGCCTAGCATGTCGTAAAAGGCGACTAATGGTATATGTATCAGGTTTTGGGTGTGTGATTGTGTAGGCGACGAGCTAGCTACTTGTCACTACTTTTTCGCAATTTTCATTCTAACTCTGCCCAGTTTTATTTTTTGGCTAAATGTTATGGTTAAGGAAGCTAACTGCCCCTTTGACTCTGCCTACCCCTTAGGAGATTACAGGCGTGATGATATTTATCTATGAATGTATGTATATTATGCTCGATGGGTGTACCAAACTTGCAGAACTGTCGCAGCACAGCAATCGCATGCGCACAATAGCGATCGCGTCCGCAATGTGGGGCGAAGTGCGCGCGCGCCCAATTGCCGTCGCGTAATGTTTGCAGTTAGCGATGTTAGTATGCACGGTCGTTCACCTAGCGATGAGCAGTTTTTGCTCTACTGCGATTGAGCGATGCCGTCGCTGTTGGGTGATTGGAGATGGACAACGAGCTGGAGTTGTGGCATTGTTCGGCATTGATAAGACTTGGGTAGTTGGGAGGATTGCCTTGATGAATTGTCCGTGTAGCCGGCGTAGGTGACCATCTGCGAAAAAGACCAGATGTTTTTTTTAATCGCCATCGCGAAGAAATTTGTCAAAACCGCAAAATTCGGTGTCATGGTTCATTTGGATTCTGATTTAGATTCTAACACTTGTTAAACGATAAATAAACAGCACATGAAACGCTTTTATAATATCAATCATTGTTAAGAATAAATAATTAGATTGGCGCGGATAGGTAGCAGAGTCGCACATCGATTATGGCTTTCCATGGCATTTAAGGGCATCGTCTACAAAAACAATGATGAGACGATAATCACAAAATTGCTAACAATTACTTTAATAAATGACCTCGTTACAGCTAATATACACTGGTATTTGTATCATGTTTAATAATAGAACATTAAAGGGTAAGGAGACACCGTTTGATACGATGTCATATAAAATCTACTCAATATTATCACGTTACACAATGTTTACTTTCTTCCACAAAGTGACGGTCTACTCGTATACAGCAAAAACCCAATTATATTCAGTACTTACATGTATTACCATTTATATAATAAGCGGTGGTAGCTCAATGGTTAGGACACGCGCCTCTTAACCGAGAAGTGCGGGTTCGAACCTGGGCACGTACCTCTGGATTTTTCAAGTCTATGTATGTATTTATACCACTAGCTCGACGGTGAAGGAAAACATCGTGATGAAACCTGCAAATTCAAACAACTTTGGATTTGTAACCATGATCCAAAAATTGTCTGGTTCCCCTATCTTAGGGTTACGAAGGTCAGATCGGCAGTCGCTTCAATGTAATTACCAGACTCGCTAAATCCTGGATCTTGGTCTAAGCAGACCCCGTTTAAGAACGGGACATAACGCTAGGAAGATGATGATGTATTACCATTTAGAAGAACACATTCATAATATGAATACTTAAACATCCAAAGTCGCTACTAACACCTGTTTCATCAACGATTAGGAATTTGTCCCGCTGTATTGGATCGAACCCTATTATAACATTGCACCAACGGCGCTGTCATATTCCTCCTCTGCATCCTGTTTTAAAATAATTACAAACTCGTACCTCAACATTCGCTCCCGCAATCGTTCTCAAACATCCGCGACGCGCGTGGGATCACGCCTCAGCATCATAATTGAGCGGGCCATCTATGCTGATCTATGCTAATGCCTACCCAATTGTCACCCCATACGACAACCAACAAACCGTTCAAAAATGACCCCTATCACAACACAAATAAAGACAAACAGAACTTTCGATGCACGCACCGGTAGCTTCGCCGAGGTGTAAGTTGTTAACTCATGCTCTGAATCATGGGTGGTGCTTCCTATTTAATGGTTTCGATAAGAAGTTGCAGTAATGAAACGGTAATTGACTTTTGTTGTTGCCACTTAACATGCTATCAAAATATAATGGGTCATTACATTGACAAGGAAAAGGTGCTTTTAATAGGAAACATTTATATTTTTAAATGTGCCTCGTAAAACTGACAACATTTGGAATGTTTCTAAAGAAATTCACCAATTTTTCGCCGTTTTGTAGAACGTTCAGCATCTTTATCGAACTTAATAATAATGACGGAAACTCCTGGGTACAGGTAATTTCCGACAAAACTTATTGGATATATACACAATTTTTATTCTAGATTTAATAAGCATGACCGTTCGGTGTCTGGTTGCCATAAAAAGACTAGACGTCACCTCGACGAGGCATTAGATGATATCTTCGTTTTTAAAGGTCAAAATATTTCCGATGACAGCAATTGAATATTTCACCACTAAGCATTCTCCATTTTAAGCCATACTAAGAATGGTCTGCAGCCTCATAAAGTCTACAGAAAATCATGGTATCCGATACCAAGACCATTGATCTCACCCACATTAAAAATTACTTCATACAATGGAGTTAATGTCTTAAATACGTAAGTGCTCCTGATATTTTTAGCGGCGCTGCGTAATTCATGAAAACGAGCTCATTTTCTCCTCAGGCCCAATTAGATGGCACTCAGCTCAAGTGTTCTGACCTCAAATGCGAAATTAGCGAACGCGAAACGAATACAGACAGGGCCGTCTTAAACTATGCTGGGGCCCTTTGCCACACAAGAACTAGGGGCCCTTTTGGAAAGTAAAAATGGGAATTATACTAATATTTTTCTGCCACGATAATTTATTACAGGTAATCAAATGTATTATACATATAATAATATCATTAACATTGTTGTCTACTTTTGGATATCACGGGAAGTTTTACCTTCCCGGTCCTTTGGAAGGCTTGCATGGGGGCACAGGCCCAACATGTAGAGGCCCCTTGAGACGTTTTAATATGAGAGTGTGATGGAGTACACACCGGCCGGATCTTACATTTACATTATTATAATGCTGTTGGTTTTTTGGTTACGATAACGATAGTGGTTTCTTTTGGGATTTCTGTTAATCTAAATCTTTTATTATATCTTGGAAGTAATTTTTGAAAGGATATCACTTTCTATGCACATAATTGACAAATTACTCAGTCATTCTTGTAACATTGTTCGTAATTCATTTTTATTCTCTTACGGTGCGAAACTGACCGCTTTTCACTACAATCGGTACTAACCATTAGGAAAATTAATATTCTTGTAGCAACTTCAAACTTGAACTTTTGGAAATAGACAAATTGTCGGTCCTTCGGGGCCTCGGGCACGAGCCCCGTGTGGTCTTATGGTAAAGACGGTATTGAATACCGGCACCAATTTGTACCTTAGAAGCCGACTCCGTTTGCAATTCATCACCACCGTGCAGACGTCCACCTACGTGCGTTTGTTGCATTATCTGCAAATTGCTGCCTGCGTGAAATCCCTCGCTAACATTATGTTTTCGAATTCGTAATTCCACAACGCGAAGTCCATATTTCTTACCTGTTCGCTGATCTTTTTCTATAGCCAGATGAATAGTGCCAAAGAATGTGTAATCACCTACGTTATTTTGACTTGATTCGATAATGTTACTAACATATATCTTCTATACAAATATAATAAAGCTACATTTGTATGTAGGCGGTAATCTCCGGATGTGAAACATTATTTCAGCATTAGGTAAAATAACGTTTTTATTTTAAAGATTTAATAAAACAAATATTCTGTCTCATAATATAAAATGTCCCATGTTGGTCTGGGACTTGGCCCATGATCTTGATCTGGGACAAAAAAAAAAGAATGTGCCAACTGTGGTTCTTGCCTAGCATGTCGTAAAAGGCGACTAACGGTTTACGGGCTTTTGGGTATGTGTCTAAGTAGGCGACGAGCTAGCCACTTGTCACTCCTTTTTCACAGCTTTCCATCCAACCCAGCCCACTGTCCCATGTTGGTCCGGGACTTAAAAAGAATGTGCCAACTGTGGTTCTTGCCTAGCATGTCGTAAAAGGCGACTAATGGTATATCGGGTTTTGGGTGTGTGATTGTGTGGGCGACAGGTTAGCCGCTTGTCAATGCTTTTTCACAATTTTCCATCTAACCCAGCCTTGCTCTATTTTTGGCTGAATGTGGTTGAAGGGGCTTGCTGCCCCTTTGACTCTGCCTACCCCTTCGGGGATTGTGGGCGTGATGTTATGTATGTATGTATGTATAATATAAAATATGTCAATCGAATTAACTGAAAAATATCAATTTATAAAGAACAACGATAGCAGACCTACACATTCCAATACTGCATCTATGATGCAAATTGTCCGTCCTACGTCGAAGGGTCGCATAGCTCAGACGACAATACCTCTTATGTTTAACCAAACTCGCCAGAGGGCAGATATTAGGAGAAAACCGGCACATTCACATAACCCTTTAAGTACAATCGCGATGCGAATCATCGGGCTCCTCTGTCAAAGGGCGTATAAGTTCAAAAGTATAACCTTCGTAACGAGACAGGCTAGTTACAGGCATACGATAATTATCTCGGCTAGAGAAACATGATGAAAGTGTTGAGAATCGATTACATTTTGCAAGTTTATTATTTTATTAAAGACTAGCTTCTGCCCGCGGCTTCGCACGCGTGGTACATCGATGAAACATAGCCTTTATGTAATTCGGGTGTATAAGCTATATTATTCTAAAGTTTCATTAAAATCCATTCAGTTGTGTTTTTGTGAAAGAGTAACAAACATCCATCCATACATACAAACTTTCGCATTCATAAAATTTGTAGGATATAATCGTATAGTCATAGCTTCTAAACAAAGCGTAGATAATTTGTACAGTACACATTATGTGCGCACAATAGGAAATTAATTACTGATTTTATAAATTGCCTCCCGAAAATTAGTTAGGTGTCGACATCTGCATATCCTATGACCTGTGCCAGTATAAAATATTATTACTCAATAACTAAGATAGTAAAGAGTGTATGTATGAAAGTTAATTTACTTGGATTATTGCAAAATATAAGTAACTGCTTTCATTGAAGCATCCTTGTTGTATTTTGCTCTTTAGTATTCACCTACGTTGCCGCAAACACCGTTTTATTGCGCTGATATAAGTAGGTATTTATATAAATATCCTCTCAGATTTAGTCTTCTGACACGATCCTGTATTCTACGGATGTAGGTATATTGGATGACAAATACGTTCCTCAATGCAGTGTATTTGTCATCCAATATGACGAAGTCTCCTGGGCTGCAGGCCATAGACGCTGTTTGCATAAAGATTACCACTTTGCGGTGTGAGCGTTATGGTAGGGCAGCCCTAATGCACATCGGATTCAAGTACCGTTACAGCGGCCGGTATAAACCAATATCACAGTGCTCTGTGTGTCAGTGAGGGGATCAGCTGATCCGACATATACTTACTTACAACTTGATAAGAAATTTTATTTGATTAAGTGTAGCGGTAGTGCACTAACTATCATAATTATCTTCGTACCGTTATTTAGGACCTTTTCCTAGTCGGGTTCTGGTTGGTTGGACCCTGATCCAGAGTTTAGCTAGCCTGTTTATAAAATTGAAGCGTCACCATCGTCTAGATTGATTATATAGAAAGGACCTCGTAAGGCATTAGTTGTATGTGTCAGAAAGTTTTATTCGTTTTATTTTCTATGATTGCCTTTTTATTAAACTAACTTCATGCCACTTCCCTAGCGGGGTAGGTAGAGAAAACGGAACGCCATATGGCACGGTCCATACACACCTCTTTTTTTATCATTCATAATCTTTTCCTACAAACTCTACGGTTGATTAATTTTGTTTTTATCGACTGTTATTCCATCCTATCATTTATCATTTGACTGGCCCGTTGGTCGAGTGGTCAGAGAACCTGGCCACGAAACCAAGGGTCGCGGGTTCGAATCCCGCTAGGGGCAAATGTTTCGTGTGATGAACATGGACATTTGTACTGTTCGCCTAGTATCCATATTACAAGCATAAGCTTAGTTTGGAACTAGGGAATTGGTGTGTCAGTCTGGAGAATTTATTTATTTTATCCAAAGATTATTTCTTATTGACGTTTATTCCAGCAGTCGTCTAGCTGTCTATTTATATCACTTAGTTTCAAGAATGCCATAGAGGCATAGACCATTGGAGGCGCCTTACTATAATTGTTCGCACTGTGGAAATATGTTGGAAACTGGTCCAATGCTAGCCGATTCTCGTTTAGATACGCGCCCGACTGGTCGTGTTTGAATAAAACACGTCATTAAGACTGCTAGGGAATTTGTTCCTATGACTTTGTTGTGTCTCAACGGAGATGACTGATAAGCGTCCAATCAAGACTGTGGGACTAGACGAAGACTTTTTGTTGTGATGAACCACTGTGGTGGCTAATTTTGAAGCGGAAATGTTCCAAAGTATGACGTGATAGTATCAAGTGGAACACTCTGCGATGACTGATGGGGGTCAGATAAAAATGTCATGGAGAGCTTATACGACCTGCTAACAAGTCAGGCTAGATGTCGAGAGTAATTTACCATGTTTGTTGAAAATAAGGCATTTGGAATGTCTGATTTAGATTTTGAACTAAGGCATATAAGGCGTGTTTTAACGCAAGCAACTTTCGCCACGACTAGATCCTGAAAAGTCCATACTTTGAATATTAATAACCCTGTAATTGCTAGATTTACTAATATTTTAAGTTATTATTAATATATAAGGCCATTTTGGAAACGATAGCCTAATATGCTGCATTGCAGTGGGGTGGTTATTGCGGCGCGTTTCTTTTTCTTGGATTTGATTATATTCAAGACATTTTGAATGCGAATCTTGTAAAATAAATTTATAAAAAAAGTAATTTATAATGAACAGCAAATTAATGTATTTGTTTTGATAATTTCAAATATATCCTCTTTTTCCAGACGTCTATGGACCTGCCTCCGGACAAGGTGAAGCTGCTGCGCAACTATGACCTGGAGAAGAAGTGGGAGATCATCTGCGACCAGGACATGGTGCAGGCGAAGGACTCGCCGGCGCACTACCTCAACAAGCTGCGGACGTACCTCGACCCCAAGGCGTCCAGGAGTCATAGGGTGAGTCCTTATTATTTGTTAGAGGAGTCTCATGTGCTCCGGGGCAGTGATGGATGATTAAAATGTTTAAAGGCTGTAGTGATGCTGGGAACTTTCGTTTATCTATATCTTATTACGTGATGCAATACCTTTGTACCCCTTTTTACGAAAATTACGCGGACGGAAGAGTCTGCGATATGGCACAGTTAAAGTTTATATGATGGAAAAGTGCAGAAAGTTATTATTTTAACAAACAATGCATTAAATTACAATACTTTAAATAAATAAAAAAAAAATACGGATTATGGACAAATTTTAACCACTAGGCGACCACTAGTGCTTATTGAATACATACCTATATAAAGTGTAGCAGAGTGCTCAAAATTAATGTAAGTGGGGCACCACTATTTACCATAATTATGACATATGGTAATATATCATAAATGATGTATTCAATAACAACAAAAAAGTACTTACAAAAGCAGAATAACCTATGAATACTGAACACGGAATGTCGAACACCCATTTATATGAAATCGGATCAAGTTTGTTCCCGATTTTGGCTCGAAGTTTTGTTGCCGTACATTGGTAATGTAACACCATTTACACAGGAACCAGTTACTCCCACGTGTTGGCTAACATGACTAAACGGAATGTTCGCCTCACCGTCATGATTTTTGTTAACCGCACCTTCCATGCGACCGCGTGGGAAGCGCGTATCGCTATGATTTATGTTCAAGTCTACAATTAAATTTTGTACATATGTCAATCGGCTAGCATTGGACCAGTTTCCAACACATTTCCACAGTGGGAACAATTATAGTAAGGCGACTCCAATGCTCTATGCCTCTATGGCATTCTTGAAACTAAGTAATATAAATAAATAATAATATAATAAATAAATATCCGACGACATCACAAACATTGTTCTGACACCGAGGTAAGTAGCTTAAGCACTTGTGCTACGGATATCAGAATCAACAGTGGTAGGTATTACAAATATATACTTAAATATTGGATATTAACACCCAGACACAAAACAAACACAAGTATTCATCACACGAATGTTTGTGCTGAGTGGGGATCGAACCCACAACTCTTGGCGCATGGGGCAGGGTCACTACCGAATGCGCCATCGAGCCAGTCAAATTTAAATAGAAAGCTAGACTACTGCTGGAATAAACGTCAATAAGAAATAAATAGGTAGCAATAGTAGCAGGTACCTTGGCCTTTGAGTTCCAGGGGGAGGCAACTGCCCTCCCTTGCGTACGTCCATGCACCTCAGATGTACGTACATGCCTCTACATAAGAAGATGATGATGACAAAATGACCACTACTAACACAGTTGTGAGGGAAATATGGTTAGCAAATATTTATATGGAAAAAGTAAAATTTCCAAGCCTACCAAAGACATTTTCATGAAAGTAAAAGACGAGACCATATGGCTCGCACTATCGAAAAGTTATCAGATCTCATGTAGACCCAAGCTTTTCACTTTACACGCCCTAATTCTACAAGCCCTAACTTTACAAACTTTACACCTTAGTAATAGTCGCTCGGATATTTCGCTACATTCACAATTCACATAGGCGTAAGTAATGAATAATGTTTTCACTGTTACTAAGCTCTTGTAGTAACGACACATATACGCACAGTAACAAAATATTAATTTTCTATTATGTTGGATGTGATGTGTTAAGATGTCACAATACCGTGTGTATTAAAATATTTAATAAACTTCCAGAAAGTCTACTAGCGTTACCTTCACATAAGTTCAAATTGTGCATTAAAGCGTTCTTAATGAATAAGGGCTATTATAAGATTGAAGACTTCCTAAATGATAAACATATATGTTTAACTTCATAATTATGACTGGCCCGTTGGTCGAGTGGTCAGAGACCCTGGCCACGAAACCAAGGGTCGCGGGTTCGAATCCCGCTAGGGGCAAATTTTTCGTGTGATGAACATGGATATTTGTACTCGAGTCATGGATGTTTATAAACGTATTTAAGTATGTCTATCCGTTCACCTAGTATCCATAGCACAAGCTTATAAGCTTAGTTTGGGACTAGGGAATTGGTGTGCCAGTCTGAAGAATTTATTATTTATTTATTATTATTATAATGAAGTGTTCACCTGCAGTGTGTTACCTAATAAGTACCTATAGATTATTAAGTACAAAATTGAAAATTATTGCATTTAAAAGAGTAACTATCGAGTTTATTGCCGGTTTCTTCTCGATAGATTCTACCTTCCGAACCGGTGGTAATCCTTTTTTCTGTTTAAATTGACTATTTATAAGTGCTTTTTTGAAGCCTATATATATAAAGAGATTTTTAATTTGAATTTTTTGAATTTGAATCTGTATTGCGATATTTCGCTGTTGATAGATAGTAATTGGCTTCCAGAGTTTCCTGGCCAAGTGTGCTCCCGAGCTACTGTGTAGATAGCGTCGGCCGTACTGCGGTAAAGCAACACCACTATTACGTTGTTCATACTCTGCTCTTAGTGTTGCCAGGGCTCTGCTAATATTCGGGACGGAAATTTAATAAATAAGTATGTGACGATGTCATATAAAAATATGACAGCGTTAAAAAAATAACAAAAAATATATAACTAACTAAACTTCACGCCACTTCCCTAGCGGGGTAGGCAGAGAAAAAAAATATAAATAATAACAGTACTCCGGGTTTCTATACATTCCGTTAGGGCTTAATTTACAGTGAATATCTGATTGATTCGAAAGTTGTTGACTTCAGCTTGTTGTGAAAATTAATGAAGGTACACAAGTAAGTTGACCAAAATGCAGTTTAATTATGAACGGATTATTCAAATATGGCTGTCGAACCTCGTCTCTTGCGTCAAGGGAAGTCTGTACATTGTACTAACAGCGCTCTGTAACCGTCTATATGTAGGTAAATCATAATTTTTGATATCACATTTATCATTATAGTTTATTATCGTGTAAGTCTGTAATTTTAAGAAAATAAATGTATTAAACCTGAACGATGTGGAGTGAAAGAAGATGTAGTGACTAAGATTGAAAAAGGCATGCTTGGATGGTTTGGGCATGTTGAAAGAATGGATGAAAGAAGATTGACGAAAGAGATATATAAGGACTTTCCATGACCAGATTGGTAATGTATTAACACATTCACTGCCATTACGAATTTCACGATGTTTTCTTGGATGCCGCCTACAATTGGCGAAAGAAATTGAACTCGCCAGGCGAGTCATCGGCCCTGTAATTATATTTAAGTTAACTCTCCAGGCGAGTCGGTGGCACCGAATGTGTCAAAAGGTCAGGTAAACAGCACCCTTAACCGACGAGCGTGTATGAAAAGACTTATGAATGTAGAAGAAGCGAAAGGTGTATGTCAGGATCGTAGCAAATGGAAGTACGTGATCTCTGCCTACCCCCATGGGAAAAAGGCGTGACATTATGTATGTATGTATGTCAACCTGTGCTGGACATTTGATATGTCCTTGTGTTTTTCAGTTACAACCGTTTTTATAAATAAATCCTAAATCCTATTTGTTTGCTAGTTAAACTCTTAAAGGTGAGTGTTTTAAATATACATTCCTAGATTGCAATGAAAGTTATATTGCGGCGTGCGCATTCGTCCCAGATCGGGACATACCGCTAGAACAAACACAGCAACAACACTACCCCAAGCGACAGCAACACTGTTGCACTCGGTACAAGCGTGCGAGCTTTACCATCTCGTCCCTAATCTCTATAACCTATCGTATGCCGCACAGACTGGCTCTACCCAGAATGTATTGGCACGAGAGCTTTTAGTAGGCGCGTGAGTTTACGATTATTGAGTTTGGAAGTAACATCGTACGTAATATGTATTGTATTAAGAACTTGAATGTGAAAATGGAACCGACTTCGATATGATGATTGTTGTGGTTGTCGAGTTTACAGACGAATACTTTAGTTTTAAATTGGTGCCAAGTTCTGTGGATAAATTGCTTATGATTTTATTGCAACATAACAACTCATAATATGGCATCCATATCCATGACAATATAGCATCCACAGCCGTAAGGCATATAAGGATGCATGTAAATACCTAAATATTTAAAAGTATTCATAAAATACATTCGTAAATTTAAAATTAGATGGTGCATTACATTCAACAATACAAGCATATCACAAATTAACGAGATGTACTATTTTTATAAGAGAGGTGACCTGTTCCATAGGTCATGGTTCGAGAGGGGACATCGCTCTCGCAATACGCCATGACCGCTCTGTACGTGCGCGTTCATGGTGAAGCGCCGTTAGGCTTCGGAGACAATGCGCAGTACATCACGGCGGCGCTATCGATGTTGCGCGCGCGCACTGGGCGGCGAGAATAAAGCACTAAGGGAGTTATAGATATGTGTTACTTTAATGCGCTGGATATGGCAATTCACTTCTTCAAAGTGCGTTGGCGCATATACCACTGTGCAGGATTGGGAGAGTTCGTGCCGAGTGTCACACTTAGAACCTTACAGATCAATTAGCGCGTTCGATTTTGCTGTATCATAACGCAATGTTGAGTTAACCCAATGAACCGCCGCAAGAGCAACCTTGACTTACAGACAATACATACATTCGAACATATGGTGAATATATGGAGGAACATATCGTGATACTGATATACTGCGTAACTAACTTTGATCATAAGGTCTAACTTTGACAAAAAAAACATTGAATATTGGGCCTTATGATAAAGTAATAGTTACGCGGTATTGCTGTATCACCGACAATATGTGGAACATATCCACATACATACAATTAAGTTTTGGCTCCAATATGTAATAAGTCCACCGCGATACCTTACAACGATATTTTTATGTTCGACACACATTATGTTCCCTGCTCAATAACTGACGTCATTTCCAATTCCGCTCTAAAAGCATTCATGTTCTGCAGCAGACAGTGCGCTCGCGCAATTTGCAGGAACAATCGGTAATAAGGGAGCCGGCTGAGAGGTGATTAAGGTAATGCGGGCATTTTTTATTTTATGCCACATTGTGTGCGGGCAAATGGAGTGGTCAGTCAGCTGGTGGAAGCTTTACTTCTACCATCAGCCTTTGTTAGAGATATTAGCCTTTTGCCCTCGTCTTCGTGCCATGTATATAAAAAAAAATATGCAAATTAAATTTGTACATACATACATAACATCACGCCCATAATCCCCGAAGGGCTAGGCAGAGTCAATGGCAAAAACAAAATTGGGCTGGGTTAGATGGAAAACTGTGAAAAAGTAGTGACAAGTGGCTAGGTCGTCGCCTCCACAATCACATACCCAAAACCCGATTAGTCGTCTTTTACGACATGCTAGGCGAGAACCACAATTGGCAAATTCTTTTCAAGTCCCAGACCTACATGGGACAAAATTAAATTTGTATTAAGAGCGTTCTGAACTCCGTCTACAAATAAACTGTTGTTGTTGTCACACTCCTTCGTCAGCGCAATTATCTTAAAAAGGGGTACACGGTTTTTGTTCTTCATCTTCGTAGTCGGGGTCCGTTTGGACCACGATCCTGGATTAATCGAATGTAGCTATTATATTGAAACGACTGCCAATCAGGCAACTGCAAAGCACAGGCGCTAGACAATTTGAATCATGGTTACACGGTCATACTTATTTCATCTTCCTTGCGTTATGTCCCGTACTTAGACGGGGTCCGCTTAGACCATGATCCAGGATTTAGCTAGTCTGGTCATTACATTGAAGCGACTGCCGATCTGACCTTCGTAACCGTAAGATAGGGGAACCAGACAATTTTTGGGTCATGGTTACAAATTCAAAGTTGTTTGCAGGTTTCATAATGATATTTTTTTTCACCGTCGAGCTAGTGGTATAAATGTGTACATAGATTTGAAAAATCTAGAGGTACATGTCCGGGTTTGAATCCGCACTCCTCGGTTAAGAGGTGCGTGTCCTTACCATTGAGCTACCACCGCTCCTCCGGTCATACTATTTGAATGTTGCAAATTTTCGCATGATGTTTTAAACAGCAACCCTTTCCTAATTTCCCTTAAATTAACCATTGATCGAGCTACCACCGTTCTATCTATATTTTCCTTCACGTATTACGTAATATGTGTACACATTATATGTACAAAATGACCGCATTTAAGTACACGTGTTGAGCAATACGCCGGTTCAATAAGATCGCACACACGATCTATGTGATGCGCGCGAGTGTCCGGCATCGATGGGATGACTCACGGCAGGTGTGAGTGAACTCATTGAACGGTTACATCACATCGGGCCTATTGTATCGATGCGCTTTGACCTCGTGATTGGTGGTGATGTGTCGGGGTAAGGCGAATCTTGGGCGAATGTCGATTCGTCTAACCCTACTTGTTAACCTAACTTGTGTCTGATAGCGGCATCGCGGCAGTGCAACGTTATCACTTACAAGAAACAAGAATTACGTGTATATTCAAATGCAAAATTCAAATTTAAATTATCTTTATTTATATAGGCTTTAAGAAAGCACCCATAATGACTTTTTATGTATGAATGTTTGGAAGGTAGATTCTATCGAGATGAAACCGGCAAGAAACTCGATAGTTACTCTCTTAAATGCCAAATCTTAATATATATATAGGTAAATTACGCGTCACGTTGTTTGTCCGCGATGGACTCCGAAACTACTTAACCGATTTTAATCAAATTAGCACACCATGTGCAGTTTGATCCAACTTGAAAGATAGGATAGCTTACATCTCAATTCATTTAACCCGATTATGTGTCATTCAGTGGCGGATTTACAATCTAGGCCGCCCTAGGCCCTAGGCCATAATTCTCAGTACTAAAGCGTCATCACTTCATTTTTATCACGATTGGCCGCCTCTTATATCTGGCCGCCCTAGGCCCGAGCCTACTGGGCCTCAGGGTAAATCCGCCACTGGTGTCATTGACTGTTAGGCGGAACGAAGTTCGCCAGGTCAGCTAGTATATAATATATATTAAACTGCGCGACCCAAAGGTGGGTGATGTGTTTATCAGTCTATGTACGGATAGATCTGAATGAGCGGTGGTAGCTCAATGGTAAGGACACGCGCCTCTTAACCGAGGAGTGCGGGTTCAAACCCGGGCATGTACCTCTGGATTTTTTAAATCTATGTACGTATTTATACCACTAGCTCGACGGTGAGGGAAAACATCGTGATGAAACCTGCAAATTCAAACAACTTTGGATTTGTAACCATGATCCAAAAATTGTCTGGTTCCCCTATCTTAGGGTTACGAAGGTCAGATCGGCAGTCGCTTCAATGTAATGACCAGACTAGCTAAATCCTGGATCATGGTCTAAGCGGACCCCGTCTAAGTACGGGACATAACGCTAGGAAGATGATGTACGGATAGATCTAAACAATACGAGTACGTGGCTTTTAAAACAGTTTGCGGCTACCGCAACATCCGCAAAGGCGCAAAGATCACTCCATTTTGGTGGAAGAGGGGTCCTTTTATACGAAGGACCCTGGGAGACTCACACACCGCGCCGTTTCTCCGAATGACGTAACGGTGCTTAAGGCATTACCTTCGATAAAAAAAAAGAAAATGAGCCACATATGCATTGCCGACCTTGCAAGTGCGGTAAATATTTTCTACGTATAAACTGTCATGCCTTTTTCCTTAGGGGTAGGCAGAGATCACATCCTTCCGTTCACTACGATCCTGGCACACACCTTTCGCTTCTACATTAATTAGGTTTTCCATGCATGCACCTTTTTTCTATTCTATCCTATTCTATTGACGGTAGCAAAAGTCGTAACGATCACCGGGGCTCCATTCACTCGTCCCGTTGTTTTCGCTCATACCGCTGCTGTTATTCAAGCAACTTAAATTTCTCTCGGGATGTTATGCGACGCGGCGAACTTGTGTTCGCAACGAAAACATCCTCCAAATGTTGCCAGCTATTTGACAGTTTTCTCCTTTGTTATGGAAATAGTATTTTCGCCTCCCATCAATCTTGCTTCTGCGCTGATATGAAGAGGATGAATTTTTGTTCGAAGTCATATTATATTACAGTAGGGTTATTCATATTCCAGTTTTGTCCCATGTTGGTCTGGGACTTAAGAATAATGTGCCAACTGTGTTTCTTGCCTAGCATGTCGTAAAAGGCGACTAATGGTATATGGGGTTTTGGGTATGTGATTGTGTCGGCGACGAGCTAGCCGCTTCTAACTACTTTTTCACAATTTTCTATCTAACCCAGCCCAGTTTTATTTTTGGCTGAATGTGGTTGAGGGGGCCTGCTACCCCTTGACTATGCCTACCCCTCCGGGAATTATGGGCGTGATGTTATGTTATGTTCAGTATTGTTTATTACTTGATTTATATGTAAGGTGACAATGCCAAATCAAAGGGCATGCACGATTAAATAATGTTTTTGTTATTGACTATCTGTTGGCCGCGGCTTCACTCGCATCGTATTATCGTAGATGTTGTCAATTCGAGTTGTTATGACCGCGGTCTAAAAGTTATTTTATGTTTATTTTCCCTAAAAACATTTTTTTTTTCGGAACAAATGTACCTTGTATCCTCTTCTGTACCCAACAAAGCGGACACATATAATAGTAGATTAAGTATTTAGACGGAAAAACGTAATGAAGAAACAAACACGTACATTCTATTATTGTTTAGAATGACGTTAGTCTAATTTTGATTATCTTTGTTCTTAAAATATAATTCAAATGACCATTGTATTCAGTATTTAACTGTTTAATAAATATACTGTATAAAATGTTAAATTTTACACTTTAATTTTCCTGTTTCAACATTATTAGTATATTGATTTAGTAGTATGTTCAGTAAACAGTGAATGACGTTGCGGTTATGTGTATTATTTCGTCTTTAATACATTGTATGTATATTTATTGTTATTTGTATTTTAACTCTTATTATGGGAGGCCAAGGCTCACTTTTGGGTCGCTATTTTGTATATTAACTTTTATTTAGTCCTAATAGCTGGCAAAAACATCTTTGTTATACTGAACAAAGAGTAGGTATTTAAATAAAACGTCCTATCATATTAAATCATACAAAATCGCGTCATATTTGTTAGTATTTTAACTGATACACGATTGACACTAAAATATATAAATCTCCTGAATCATTTTTTAAAAGAGTCGAAATGAGGGGTTCTTTTAAAATACAGTATTTCGTGTAACCCAATAACAAGATACTTATAAAAGATATTGAGGGCAGAGAGGTCCCGCCATCCTCTCTTGACCTGCCATTCGAGATGACCCTCCATCATTATGATCATTAAAACAGCGCTCGGACGCGATAAAGGCCCTTGAACTTTGATTTTTACGTGCTCCGGTTAGACAACGACGAATATTGAATTGAGTAATGACAAATTAAAAGATATGATGTAATTTTACTATTAATCAACCTTATGAATGTAGAAGAAGCGAAAGGTGTACGTCAGGATCGTAGCAAATGGAAGTACGTAATCTCTGCCTGCCCCCATGGGAAGAAGGCGTGACATTATGTATGTAATCAATCTCAGTTTTGCCTGAAGAAGAAAATATGCTTTCAACTAATTAGTTTTATTAATTACCATCAGTGCCCCGTTGTTTCATTCGTATAGTTCCTATGGGAATACGGGAATAAAATATGACCTATGTTACTTGCTGATAATGTAGCTTTCTATTGGTGAAAGTATATCTTAAACAGTTAATTAGTTTAAGCGGGAAAACGTAAACATACAAACAAATTAACATTTGCATTTATAAATTACTAGTGACCGGCTTCGCACGGTGCACAAAACAATATATACATGTAAACCTGCTTGAACCATTCTATCTATTGGTGAAAACCCCATCAACATCCCTTGCGAAGTTCAAGAGATCTAAGCGTACAGACAGAAGCGGCGACTTTGTTTTATTTCATGTAAAGATAATACATATTAGTTAGGATAATAAACACCGCGGTACCGGTACTTGAGAATTAAAACCAACTACAGAAATCCAAGGTAAGAAGAGGCATGCTCCGGTGGTTCGGACATGTGGAAAGAATGAATGACGAAAGATTGACTAAACAGATATACAATGCGAAAGTGGACGGATGTAGGAGCCGCGGAAGGCCCAGGCTCACCTACCACGACCAGATTGGTCGAGTATTAACAGAAGGTGATGTTAGGAGTCATAAAAACCGTAGAGCTTTTATGAAAAGGATCATGAATGTTGAAAAGGCGAGTGAGGTGTGTAAGGATCGTGCTATATGGCGTTCGGTTCTCTCTGCCTACCCCGCTAGGGAAGTGGCGTGAAGTTTAGTTAGTTTACAGAAATCCACATGTACTATCATGTTTATAATTGTCCCATCTTTATGTCCCGTCCCTAATCGGGGACTACTCAAACTGTTATCCTAGATGTAAGGAACAGTTCTAGATTTAATACTCTTGAGTACCAGACAAAGAGACTCATGGGTACACGTCCATGACTATTTTAATGTGCAGTTTCCTTCCTTTATATTCCTTATCCCCTGAATGCACAAATGTGTGCGCAAACACAGGTGCACTCTCTATTCCTTCACTCTCATAGTCCGATGAGACGACGATTCGACATTACCGGTGATAAGTTAGGCGCAGGACCAACGGCTTAACTCGCTTTCCGAGGTACGGGGGTGATTAAACCGCCAACTTCCTGACTCCTGACTGCTACTTAGTAATTTTAATATTGAAGTAACCAGCCACAAATTTTTTGTCCCGACCCGAGATTTGAACCCGAGACCTATTAGTCCTTATGTGGCGCATGGTACCACTAGACAAACGAGGCAGTCAAAATTAATGCACTAATGACACTTTCAAAGCGATCACTGTTTTGAATCAACCCTTTATGAACAGTAAATGCTAATGATAAGCACAAAGGTACTTGTCGCATATCTGCAACTGGTCGCAGCCTCAAGTAGATATGGCATTAATTATTCAGGTCATAGGGTCGTGGGTCGCGCAGGTTAGGTCGTCGGGACAACCTGACTCATACGCGAGATGTCGTGTTTGCGCGGGGCCCCGGCGCAAGCGCAAACGACGCGACAAATGACGCACGCGGCCAGGTCTGTTGACTTTTCCGGATTTTGTTTTTGAATAATTATGAGTCGATCTTCAATTGTTTTTTTTCCTTAATGTTCTCTGCAGGTTAAGTTATTTGAGCAGTTAAACGAATGACATTCAAATTCATATATACTCGTATACTTACTTCATTTTTTCATTTGCGTCAGACCGAATAATTTATTTTTGTATTATAATTGTACCCTAATATTAATCACATTTGAACGGTAATCCATAATCATTATCAAAAATTAAATCGGTTGCAATATATTTTAAAACTAAATGTGCGTTGTGTGCACATCCGTTAAATTAAGAAAAGATTTTGAAAAAACACGAAAATTGGAATGATCAAATGACAACAATATAATTTGTAATTAATTGTGATTTCTATTAGCTCGAAATAACAATTAATTAAATTTTAGGCCATTTTATAGAGAAACATCGGGAAAGTTATGCGGAACGATAGAAGTGAGGGTTCTTAGTTTAAAGTTTATTATCGAAAACCTCCTTCGCTCATCCCTCAGAGCACGCTCGATCGTGGGCGTCCAGACGTGAGAGACGGCGGAATGTGCCACAAATAAGGACACGGGCTAATCAGATATGAGCATCGGGACTCATTATCTCGGAGTATCGGCGTCGTGATCGCCCCTCGTGCTGAGGCGCGGTTGCCGGCGTAGGATTTGGGGCGCCATGCCGTGCTTGCACTAATAATGCTAGGTTCCCACTAAAATACTACAGTACTCAGGGCCGGATCTACCATATGGTTTCTTGGGCTTCAGCCCAGAGACCCGTAGATTCAAGGGGCCCCCAGCTAAGTCAAGTCTAAGTCAAAAATAGACGATAATGCGGAAAAAACATAATTTAATTAAATCAGATCGTACGGTTTGCAGCCCTAAGAATCCTGCGTTTATCAAACCTATTCAATTAATTTTCCTAATTCAAGTCTACGTCTTATACTTTGAGTAATTAGGTGGGCCCCTAAGTAGTATTAGCCCAGGGCCCCCTAAACTCACGGTCCGGCCCTGACAGTACTTCACGTGAAGCGGTATCTTATGTTTTATATTTGTTGTCGAAAGCGAGGTTGGAGGCGAACTAGTAAGGATGACGTAATTTACAATCTTAATAATATGATAAATAGAAAACATGAAATAAAACAGTGTAAACATTCGGCGTACCATGATGATCTGGGACTTTCAATATACCAATTATGTTCTTTTCCTAGTATTTGGTCAAAGGCGATTAATGATGTGTTGAGTATCTGGTTTGTTACTGTGAGCGATGAGCTAGTTACTTGTAACTACTTTTTCACAATTTTCCATCTCAAATCAATTAAAATTTTGCTAAAAGTAGTCAAAGAAGTTTGCTGCACCTTGAACATTTTCTACTGTTGGGAATGGTAGCCGCAATGACCCAGACCAACAAGGAAAAAAAATCATTCGTTTTTGTATTTATTGGACTGATTTTTTAGACCTTAGTCCTCAGAATTCCAACAAAGAAACTGAAAGGCCTTAGTTTATCTTTTAACAACGGCCTTTACAGAAAATACTCGAAGATACATAGGTGTATATGCGTCTCAATTGAATATTTACTCAGTCGCCAACGCAACAAATAACCATGAGCTAATCAGATATGTGTATCGGGCTGATCCATTATGTCGGGCCATATCGCCGTTCGTGATCACCCTTCTCAGCTGGATTATCGCGCTGGGAACAGTTAGCTGCAATGGTAATGTGAAGGAATGTAGGCCAAACACGACAAGTGAATATTTGCTTATACTGAGAGGACTTTCCAAAGATTGCGAGATGATAAATTATACTGTAGTTAACTTATGAGTTTATTCTACCTATTTATTTTACGAGGTCTTGAACCGCAGTTGACATACAAGTAATAATGTTCATTCCACTAGACTTATTCTACCAGGTCGGCAGTAAAGGAAAACAATCGCAGGAAATATGCACATGTACATAAACTATGTATGTGTGACCATGATCTTATTTGTTTGTTTCCCCCGTTTAAGGATTACGAAGGTCAGATGCCAGTCGTTTTAATGTTCTAGCTAAACTTGCTAAATATAGAATTGTAGCGAAATCGAAAGGAACGGGAAATAATGCTGGTTAGTTAGTTGAAAAAGTAATTGGAAATGTTTCCTTTAAATTTAAATGGTTTTTGAAATTGGGCAATCAGTGTAGCTAGTGAGGAATTCATAAAAGCATGGATTGCTTATATCCACCAAAAAATAAGAAATTTTAAAATAGTTGTATAAATATGTTTTATGCATTAAATATTATGTCATAACATTTTACAAGAAGTAAATAAATAAACAACTTACAGGTTTATCAGTCATGTTCCTAACACCAAACTTATGACCCATGAGATTTGGCGCCATAATTGCTCACAGTAAGTTTCAAGTTGTGAGCACATCCTGGGATGTTCTAAGTTATAGATAACTTACCACAGGGGAAACTTCGCAGAAACCCCAACTGCTTTAGTATGACCGAATTGCACGTCAGTGAATAAACAATTCGAATTAATGCAAAACTTATGAAGTCAGAATGGCAACAGAGACTTTGTGGCGGCTAGAAGTAGTAAATCGAAGATCCTGCGCTAACTTTCTGTGCAGAAGACGGTGTTATTGTATTAATGACGTTAAATTGTTTGTTCACAGAAAAGGAAAATGGTGGGCGATTCGACATCGACCCAAGTTCTTCGGGATTTGGAGATATCACTTCGGACCAATCACATAGAGTAAGGAAATCATTTAATTTTAATAGTACATAATTTGCAAGTTTCTTTAAAATTCTGATAATCCCTCCTACTAATAGACCGCAAGATTAGAGATTCTCTGGGATCCTATGTTGCCCTAATTTGAAAAAGAGATTTCCACAAATTCCATTAGGATTCTTTATATTATTTTCACATTAAAGTCTTGAGGTACTTTAATTTTGGATATCAATACTTAACTTTGACTATGACGATCTCCCTTTCAATTAAATGCTATATCAAAAGATAAAATAAGTGGAAAATCATTATGCTCTCGTTTTTTGTAGGAAAACCGATCTAACTACACTCTTTGGATTCGTTAAATGTTTCATATCTAATTGGCGTTTAC